>LQNS02278091.1:25501357-25513564 GCA_001587735.2 Parhyale hawaiensis | reverse complement strand
ATGAAGATGGCGGGAAGAAGTTGGCCAAGACGCTGGCGTTAATCTATAACTGGCTTAAAGATGGAAAAGAATTCCCAAGAAAAAAGGAGCAAACAATAAAAAAAAACGCCGGAAATGGTGCAAACTCTGACATGAGCTATCGAAGCAAATGCATCCGTGACTCTCGTGGGACTCCAAATGAAGATAAGACAAGAGCACAACATCCGCGTCAATACTAATGCTATCAAAAACTGGCTGGACGGGGAATTGTTTTCTGTTAAATTAGTCAGACCAACAATTGACAGGATGAACAATGCAGAAAATAAAGAGAAACGCTCTACGTATATGGAGAACTTTTCCCAAATTAGACCTGAAGGCCGTACTCCAGCGTTGGTAGACGAGACTAAATTCAGCTTAAACTGCAGGAGAAGAGAAGGAAGATCAAAAATTGACTCTCGAGCGTCTGTCATTAGCTATACCTGCTAGAAAAGGTGCCATTCTTTCCATTATTGGCGCAAGAACCAACTCTCACATAGTCCTCATGGCAACACGGCGGGGGGCATTCAAGAAAGATAACTGTACTGGCTGGTTCCGAGATATATCGGAGGCGTGTCATCAGCTGGGCATAGACCAACCTTCATCATAGACAACGCTCCGACCACTCCAGCCTTGAAAATTGACTTGTTGACCACCCCAATGTACAACTACTGCGTCTTGCGCCCTATTCATATCTGTTGAATCAAATCGAACTTTTGTGGGGGTTTTGAAAAGCCACATAAAGATACTGCTTCGCGAAGGAATGATGGAACGAACTACTTCAGTTTGCACCAGCAGCAGGAATGACAGTTACGGAGCAAAGAATGAGGAGGCTGGAGCAGGTAGCTAATGAAGCAATCAACCCTGGAATGTTGCATAAGTTCACAAAGAGAGTTGAGCGTTACTATCTCGCTGCATCAAGGTAGGAAGATCTCGTTGAAGTTACGAGATAAATAATTTATAAAGTATTAGGACTGCCTCTACACTCACGGAGTTGCACCGGAACGTTCTACCCATTTATTTCATTATGATTATTATTATTAAAACTTCACGCTTGAGCTCCCAAGGACAGGTAATACAACCGACATGAAGCATCTTGAAATACCGGGAAGCCCAAAACGCTGCTAAAGCAAATCCGGCAAAAAACCATTAACAGCTGACTTAAACGCCTGCAGGCCAATACGACCAAAAGCCGATGCCGGCAACAAATTCCAAATCTTAGCCGACCAGGGCACGAAGCACCGACAGAACTAATTAGTTCGACATCTGGCAGCCTCCAAAGTGACAGAGTGCGCTCCGCACGCAGCACGAGTCTCTCTCCCAAAAACATTGAGGGCAGGGAGAGAAGAATACAACCAATGCCTCTCATTGTTTTACACTTTATAAAACATACATAGCTCTGCGACTCTTCTCCTGTGGGACAGATTCACTAGATCATTATCAGCGCACAGCCAGCTGGCTAAACTAACAAGTCGGTCTAATAGACGCAAGTGAGTATCAGCAGCTGAAGCCCAGACCGGTGAGCAATACACCAACACAGACAGCAAAAACGCATATAAAAATCAACGAGCAACCTGACTATCACCAAACACGGAATTAACCTTATACAGGAGCCCAATATTAGTGGAAGCACGTGACACAAACCTCCTAATATGCGGTTCAAAAGTAAGCTTCTCATCAAAGACAACACCAAGAATCTCCAAGGAGCTAGACTCATGAAGCAAAGTGTCATCAATCTCCAGTTGGGAGTTTGGGATGCCTCGGTACAAGTGTCCGAGACCGACTGATGATCATCGACTTGGTCTTACTAACATTTAGTTTCATACTCCAGGCCGGGCACCATGCACTAATGCGTGACAAATCCCTATTGAGAGACTGAGCTACAGCATCACGAAGGCGAGGAGCAGGTATCACTGCCCTCAAAGTGGAATCGTCGGCATAGTTCATCAACGTGTTTTCAAGCGATGAAAAGATGTCACTAGTATAGAGACCGAACAACAGCGGGCCAAGCACACTACCCTGAGGGACGCCAGACACCACCCCAACTGAAGAGCTCAAAACGCCGTCAACAGACACACTCTGCGTCCGCTCAGAAACAAAATCGCGAATGATTGATAAAACCCTACCACCCACACCAAAGGACTCCAGCTTGTATAAAAGACCTCTGTGGTTAACCCTGTCAAACGCAGCGCTAAAGTCACACTGGACAAGGCACGCCTCCGACTTACAATCCAGTGCAGACTGTAAATGATGCGACACCGACAAGAGAGCGTGACAACAACCCAAGCCAATTCTGTACGCAAACTGACCGGCAGGCAGCAACCCCGTAACCTCAGCGAAACGACCAAGCTTACCAGCGATTAATTTCTCGCACACCTTCGACAAAATGTACGTCAGTGTGATGGGTCGATCGTTGGCCACATAGGGCGACACCAGACCCTTGGGAATAGGAGCAATATTCCCAATTCGCCAACAACGAGGAAAATTTCCTAACCGTCTTAGACACAGGAAGATCACTGCAAGATTGGGGGCAAGAACATCATCCAGCTGCTTATAAAGCAAAGGAAACTTGCCCACCGGATCCCCACCTCCATACGAATCAAGGCCTTCAAGCAGCACCTTCATTGCACTGGATCTGAACGCCAAAGTAGCCAAGCGAGGTTCGGGTGGCATCCATGAGGCAATGCGATAACATCTCGGCTCTGCTTCCCGTCGAAGTGAGCCGACAAAAGCTCCGCCCTTGCCAAGGGATCAGGAATGATGCCCCCACCTGGACCAACAAGGGCGGCAACGAAGGTTCAGCACCGAACACCGAACCCTTTAGTTCACTCCACCAACAATGTGGATGGTCAATACTCAGCAGAGACTACCTGGAACGCTGCTTCAGACGACGCTGTGCCTAATCATACACACGCTTAGCCTCGGCCCTACGATCAACATAGGTCAACCACAACGTGCGGTCACGCGAACGGCGCCATTCCCGATCAGCCGCTTGTTTAGTTTTGAATTCATAGAATATGTTATATTATGTAATATCTTTATTATGTTAGAGTATTTGGCAATATATTAAGCGTTACTTATACATTTTAGGAATGGAGTCAACGGGCTACGCTAAATTATTTTGTGTACAGTGTATATACTTTGGATGAAATTTGATGTTAAAGAAACTAGCTATTTTTCCCTACTGAATAGAAGTTATAAGGACGAAATTTTATTGATTATTGAATAAATTATACTTTTACACTGTTTCTTATTCAAATTCAAATATTTTTTAATAAATGATATGAAAATATATCATCAGTTATTTTATTTACTTACTCAATGAGCTAAATAAATAGGTAGAACGTTTCGGTGCAACTATGTGAGTACATATGTACATATATATTTGTTTTAGAGAGGGAAATGACATCATTCGTAGCTTTATTCGCAGTCTCCCTGCAGAGTGACTGCGATTAAAGGCTTCATATCAAAAGCTGTTCTCCCCATCTATTTAATTCATAGAATACGTTATATGTAGTATGTTAGAGTATTTTGCAATATATTAAGTGTTTCTTATTCATATTATTAGAAATGGAATCAACGGGCTACGCTAAATTATGAATTGTGTGCAGTTTATCTAGTTTGGATGGAATTTTATGTTAAAGAAGCTAGCTATTCTTGCCTAATGAAAGGAAGTTATAAGGACAAAACTTATACTGATTATTGAATACATTATGCTTTCACACTGTTTCTTATTCAAATCCAAATATTTTTAACATATAATAGGAAAATATATCATCAATTATTGCAATAGAATTTCCAAATTTAGAGATTTGATTTATTTTAAATAATAAAACTTATACTTCCCCTTGGATGTCTCTTTAAAATTTGATCGAATCTATTTTTATTTAGATTAATTCAAATTTTATTTAGATTAAATCTATTTTCATTTGGGTCAAATTTATTTTCATTTAGAGTAAATCAAATTTCATTTAGAGGAAATATTCTTTCATTCGGAGCAAATCAAAATTCGTCTGGATCAATTCTACTTTCCTTTGGAGCAAATCAACTTGTAAATGGTATAGATGTCAATAATAGCCTTAGGAATTTCCATGACTTTATTTAACCTTATGTCTGCGGATGTAGGCTGGAGAGAGAAAGGTTAGAGTTGAAATTCAAGATTTGCTCTTATTTTAACTTCCCTGGAATTGTTAGCATCGGACTATTGTAGAGCTAGCCCGTACCTGGAAAACAAAACCCTTGCCATTTCATACGATACGATTTCTACTAAAATAGTGAGGTCCATCACAAGTGAAAAAAATTCATCGCCGTCATTTTTGATGACCAGCTAATCCTAGTTTTCTGGCATTGGTCACATCTAAGTCTATTCACCAGACTCCCTGCAAAAAAAAATATCAACACTGCTCAACTCCTACTACTTTTTGGGTGGACAAACAAATACAGTATATATACTTAAATCTTAAACGAAAACATTATCACCTCCCTCACTTCGTTCGCGGGTAATAACTAGATTAGATTAGATAGGCGGCAGAAGACGAACCAATGGGCCCATTCCCAAAGAGACACCGGCCCTTTATGAGCTATTGCTCTATCTCACATAATAAGCACTATCGCCACCTTTCACCGCTGCAGCCGCTCGGTGGGATCACTCTGACTTGATCAGTGACTGGGCAGCTGCCAAGGGCCTCACCATCTCAACCTCTAAATCCAACTCAAACCTATGGACAACCGACACTCATCAGTCTATATAAACTTGACCCTCAAATCACTGTTAACAACACTGTCCTACCTCTGGAGCGCCGCCCCAAGATCCTCAGGGTCACTTTTGACACCCACTTTACTTTTACACCCCACATCACTTCTATCGCTGCACGAGCCTCCAGCCGCGATTATAAAACAATTATTCAGACCTTGTAGGTAATTTATTACTTGTGCAATTTTTATCGTTCACTTTTTTGGAAAGCTGGATATAGTTTTACCTGCCACTGTATATGTTGTACGCGTTTGGTGGATTTGCGCGATCGATCGCGCTGCGCGTTTGGTGGATCGTTCAAATTTTTAAATCGAAAACAAAAAAAACAGTCCTTGCCTTCCCTAACCTACCCGACATTAAACCCGAATATAGTCCAACTTACCCGAAATTACGGCGTAATACCTACAACATCCACCGAACGCGCGCAACATATACACAGCTTCCTACAGTTTCCTCAACTTTGCATTTTAAATCTCGTTTTTTGGTTAAGAAATTCTGCAGTGTTAATTTCATGGTACAATCAGGAGGAAGAATCCTTTTATTACATAAACACAGTACACTGTATAAGGTATGTTAGCATTCCATTACTTTAACATGATCACACCCATGGCTACATTAGACAAATTCAGTTCAAGCTTCCAACGGACGTGAATTACAGCATTTGTGAATTGTGATTTTTGGTACAAAAAGGGGATATATTTTCTTGAAATTTCTGCATTATTGCATTAGATACTAAGAAACGCTGAAAATGCCAATAAACAGTTAAATATTCTGGTTTGATGCTGTTTTTTTCTGTTAGATGCTAACATCATATTTGCAAACTTATAATGTTAATATACCGAAAATAATTACCTCCGCCAAGGAGGTTTCGTTTTTGTCGAGTTTGTCGGTCTGTTCGTCTCTTTGTCTGTCTGTCCGTCTGTCATCAAGATAACTCGAAAGTTTATGGACCGATTTTGACGAAATTTACGCTGACTGTTAGGTATGTTAAGAGAAGCGGACCCGTTAGCTTGTTTGTCTGCCTCATTAAGGTGCAAAATGTTATGGACTGATTTTTATGAAACTTTCATGAGTTGTTAGCTATTTTAGAATGAGTAAATGACTAAATTTTCGTAAATATCCGTTCGTTCGTTTGTCACTGTTTTTAATTTTGAGCTATTGTTAGCACACTAACTCAAAAAATGATTCATGGATCTTTATGAAATTCATAAGAGTTGTTAGTAATGTTAAAAGGCATAAATGATCAATTTTTTGTGTAGATCGGTTAGTTAGTTTGAATGTTTGACTCATATTTGTCATAATGCTTGTTAGCAGCATAGCTCAAAAAGTTATGAAAGGATCTTAAAAAAAAATTACTGGAACTGTTAACACTATTGAAGGGCCAAATGATTAAAATTTAGTGTTGATACAGAAAAAAATCATAGTCTCAGAACCAATTTTAATTTTTCGTAACCGTTGCCTTCCTTGGCGGAGGTATGCGCTCTCACAGTGCTCTAGTTAATAAATAAATCCTCTTTACATACTTCTCATATGGATGCTGTGTCCAACAGCTAACATACGAATAATTCAAATAATAAGATAAGAGAAAATATTATTATCTATTCTGTTGTGAGTTACTGGTATATTGCCTACATATTAATAACGGGACGATATTGACACAATTTTCCGTTGAGAGAAACGTTGGTTGCAATCCGGGAGTATTTTTTTTTTACTTCCTGGTTGCAATAATGCTAAATCTGGCCTTAAAATGCTAAGTTGGCAACACTGGGCTTTGAAAATGTACAAAGAAGAAAATTTCTTTCGTACATGGACTATGTTAAGTAAGCCGGAAAAATTATTGCGATATTCTACAACAGAATAAAGGAAATATATAAAGGCAGTTTAGAGCATGTCTATTAATTACTTTAGAAATTGGTGTTATACAGTAAACAATGCTAAATATATATTCCTCATCGGAAACGCTGAAATGACTGGACAAATCGTGATATCCGAAAGTAGGGAACACTTTTCGTAAAATTTGAGATACGGTACGTCCGCAAAATTACATTCGTAAAAGTAGAGAGCGTAAAAGTCGACACACGTAAATCTAGTGGAAAAAAATGTTACAGTACCTCGGTCAAGGGCTCGGCCGGCCGGCAATGCATACCCCCTGCACTAATCACAGAAGGGACGTATGGTCGGGCAGGATTTTCCAAGCTGCGAACACTGCAATGTGCAAAAATTAGAGAAGTACGTACCTACAGATAATTTCTCTTATTTGTATCATCTAATTATGGGAGCAGAAATACAGTAACCACAACTGACTCTCAGTAATTTCTTTCAGGTTAAGTTAAAGGTTATCACCGAAGAAAAGTAACCCTCCTATTACGACATTCCTAATTAATTTAGTTGCAGAGGATATTGCGAAAGTATTTCTCCCTTCTACGAATAATACCAGTAACTTACTTAAGCTTGATCTCAGCAAAAGATTGCATATTCTTGCAAACATTATGTCTTACTGAGCATCTTGACTCAACTTATGAAAATAATCAATTACCAATTATAAGAATTTGGATTTTCTAATGAAGATACAATTAGAGTGCCTAGTTTAAAAACCACGAGCTGCCTTCGAGTGTTCAAATTTTTCTCTTCGTACCTAGTGATGCAATTAATAGTGAAAAACTTAGCACTGAACAAAATCTATAATATTGACTGTTCTAATTTCCGCTTCATAAACGGAACGTGTGATCCAGCCTCCGGGTCCCAAAGGAAAATCAGCACCGTAGATTGTCACCGAAAGTTCTGCTTCGAAGCTTAACTTGTGTGCAACAGGTAGGTGCGTCGACTTCGATCCTCTGAATGAAGTGACGACCATTGTCTCATAATCAGTTACCCTTGAGTCTTCAAGTAACTAATTCCTGCCCTGTAAAGTGCAGTTTCCAACCAGCCCAAAGCAATCATGTTGATGCTAACACTTGTAACACAATTCAAATTATCAAGAACAAAGCATCTGAATGAAGTTTTGGACAAGTTCAGGCTCGTATTAGTAAGTTCAACACCAAGTCAAACGGGTGTCCAAGTCTAGTGGAACTTTCGAAATCCCAAACGTGATGTAAATCACAATATGCCCTGGTTGCCTACTATTTCTACAAATGCATTAGCCTCCTCTCTTCGTTTAAAATTAGAGAAAATCACTTTATGAGACGAACAATCCTGAAAATGCAAATGGCATCATTGCATTGTTATACTGAATGGTTGGGCGAAAAACTGATGGAAAACTACTGATATACACAACGCTGAAGCGAACCAGCACGCGGTGTCATCGACAGTTTCAGTACGAACCAATGGCAAACGAAGAGCAGCTAGTGCGGCTTGTTGATGCAAATCGTATTTAAAAAAAAAAGATGTTTTTGATGTTTTGGCGCCAAAATTTTAGTGTAACTCATTTAATAAAGTTATTTTATTCCTTTTCAGGTGATGTGCATAGCAATATTGAGTTCCATTAACCTGTTTTTGGGAATATTAACAAATGTGGTTTTTAACGGGGAAAACTGGATTAACTGATTCTGATCGAGTGAAAATCACATCAATGCTTGGCAAGGGAATGACTACCATCGGAATATCCAAGAAAATGAATAGAGATCATCGAACAATCAAAGCATATGTAATAAGTAGTAAACCTGTAGGAAAGTACCTGAAAGCTCATTTTTCAAGGAAATTTATCGATATGGATAAGAGTCAGAACATCTCATTCTACAAGCAAAAAAATTTATCATGCAGCTGGAGCACCGCAAATGGGAAAGAGCGCGCTATAGAAACCAGGATCGGCCGACAGCAAGGCGGCGGAAGGGGTAATGTTCTGGGCTAGAATCAAAGGAAATGAGATTATGGGACCGATTTTTGTGTAAGAAGGGGTAAAAATCGATTTCTATGGATACTGCCTGCTTTTTAAGAAATACTTTGTTCCCTGGTTGGAAGACCAAACTTTGTTGGACAAAAAATCCGTATTTTCGCAGGATTAGGCACCAGCGCACATGTCCAGTTATTCAAAGAGTTGGTTCTTGGATCACGGTTTCAAAGGACGCAGTTTGATAGTTTGACCCCCTTCCGCCCAACAGTCCCGATTTAAACCCCATACAAAAATTTATGGGTCATTATTATTATTATTAAAACTTCACGCCCGGGCCGCCACGGACAGGTAATACAACCCAAATGAAGCAGTTTGCAACACCAAAAAGCCCGAAACGCTGCCAGAGATAATCCGATAAAAACCATAAACTACTGATCGAATTGAACGCCTGCCGGCCAACACTACCGAAAGCCGATGCCGGCAATGAATTCCAAACCCCAACAGACCAGGGAAGGAAGCACCGACTGAATTGACGAGTTCTGCATCTAACAGTCTCCAAAGGGAAAGAGTGCGCGTCAACCGCAGCACGTGTAATCCTCCTTGAGACCTTGAGGGCTGGGACAGATGAATACAACCAATGTCTTTCATTGTTGTAAGTCGGTCCACCAGACGCAAGTGACTATCAGCAACTGAAGTCAAGACCAGTGAGCAATACTCCAACACAGGCAGCAAGAAAGCATAAAGGCATCTGCAGTTAACCTCCCTGTCACCAAACACAGAATTCACCTTACGCAGGAGCCCAATCTTACTGGAAGCACGCGACAACAGTTGCCTAACACACGGCTCAATGGTAAGCTTCTTATCAAAGGCAGCACCGAGAATCTCCAAAGAGCTAATTCCTGAAGCAAAGTATCATCTATCTTCAGATGTGGTTGCTGCGGTAAAGGTGTCCGAGACCGACTGACACTCATAGACTTGGTCTTACTAGCATTTAGCTTCTTACTCCATTAAATGTAACATTTATGCTTATTGATAGCAATATAACAACCTGAATGCTGTTAGGAATGCAATTGACGATAGGGGCTACCTGTGCGTCGATCACGCCTTGCGAAGTACTAAATCTGACTTAATCATTCGACAAGCGTCTCCCAAAGATCCTCAAAGATGGAGTAGGCTACGTTAACTACTGGGGTGAAATGAAGAGCATTGTACCAATTTTACTTCCACTAACTTTTAATTTATTGAGTTCTCTGTTCACTTTGATTTTATATTTCTTAAGTAAAATCATTTGAAGCAGCAGGAATCATTGCTTTTTACCTTTGCATAATCAAGACGGACACCTAAAAACACAGCTTTTTCTAATTTTCCTAATAAGTAGACTTATTGAAGTGAATATTGCTAAGTATATCACCTAGTACCGAGGAGAATTCCTAGCTGAAACTGGTTACAACAAAATCTCTGAAGTAATATTGAAAAACATAATTTCTATTGTGAAACTACGATTTGCATAATCAAGCCGCACCCAGTATCGTTTCCACAACTTTTCCTGTATAGAGCCTGGCTCTTATCTGCCCCATGTAATGCTGCTGCCCATTAGTTTTTGATAAAGGGTCGCGATAATATTTTTAGCTCGTTGTATCGAAGTGAAGATGAGAACGTATGGGCAACAGTATATGTAGTGTGTGTGTGTGTCGGTCCCCCACAGGCAATATTTAAGGCTCAGTCTTTGTCAGGCTGTTGACACTTGAGAGGAGTCCTGCTATGCTAAGAACTGAATTTCTGCAGGAACTTTCAACAGACAGGGCTTGAATATCAGGAACAATAAATGCTATTTCATCAGCGGGTACTTTAGGGAAGCCTTTGAAGTGTATCTGTACCCAATAATACCAGTTCTTTAGTGTTATGCCTGTCTAATTTCAGCTAAATTCACTTCAGGACAGTCTTTTACACTAGGAGCGCGGATTCACCGACAGCAGAGTGGCGGAGGTGAACTGTTCTGGGCTGGAATGAAAGGAAATGAGATTATCGAACCGCTTAGGGTGCTAGAAGAGGAAAAAATTGATGTCAAGGGATACTGTAAGCTTTTTAAGACATACTTCGTTCCCTGGCTGGAAGACCAAACATTGTTAGACAGAAAATCTTTAGAATTCCAGAAAGATATATACACCAGCGCGTAAGTCCCGTTATACAAAGAGTTGGTTCTCGAATCACGGCTTCGAAGGACGCAATCTGATAGTTTGGCCCCCACAGTTCCGATTTAAACCCCATTGAAAATATATGGGCCATTATTAAACGGAACATTATTGCTAATGGTAAGCAACACGTATAACAACCTGTATGCTCTTTGGAATGCAATTGACGGTGCCTGTGGGTCATCTGACTTTATCTGTCGACAAGCTTTTCCTGAAAATCCTCAAAAAATAGTGAAGGCTATGTCAGCTTATGAGGTGAAATGAAGAGCATTTCACCAGTTGTGTTTGCATCACATCTACAGTTTATTGATTTCTCTGTTCATTTTAATTCTATATTTTTTTCCTAAATAAAAATGTTTGAAACCGTAGAAACCATTCCTTATTTATTTTTTTATCGGGCATAACCAAGCCCGACACCTAAAAACACAGCGTTTCCCAATGTTCCTAAAAGCAGAAATATTGAAGTAAACACATAATGCTACGTATAACACCTAACAGCGAGGAGAAAGCCTTGCTAAAATTAAGTACATTAAAATTTCGGCAGTAAAACACAACTTATATTGCAAAAACACGATATGCATAATTAAGCCGCACCCTGTATAAGAGCTTTTCGAAACTAACTCCTGATTTTGATAATGTTTGTCCCTTACATACCTATTGATTATTAAGAGTGATGAGCTTTTCATCACTTCAAAAAATGTCCTCATCGTGTTCAAACACAGGCCAGCTTCTTTGCAAGCTTGTTCGTACCTGAAAATTGTTAAAAATGACTACGTATTAATTAAAGAAACAATTGTACCTCTGACGTTACCATTACATAATGATGACAGGCGGTTCAAAATTGACGGCAACGAATGCGTTTTGGCTTCACACCTCTTAGTGACAGAAAATTAATCGCAGTTGCATTATAGCTATAAATTGTGAAATTAATACATCGAGCTCATGCAGAAAAGTGATAAGGTGAAGTTAAACTCTAATGTCTGCTATGCTTGAATAGCATCTTCTCAGTTGAAGCCATCTTAATCAAAGAAAGAAGACAAGGAAATAATAAATCAAGAAAGTAAATGATCCTCAAGAAAGGGAAGGGATGCAACTAGTCCTGAAAAAGTCCTGTTGATGTACAACATGCAAACCATCGGGAGCAACAGGTGATTTACAGAAGATAAGCCATTCATCTCCCAAGATGAAACGATAATGCAAATGATACACCTTTACCTTTGATACCTTTTGATGATACTTCGGACGAGGTCCAGGCAACGTTACGTACGCCACCCATCTTGTGCAAAGGTTGTGCTGCAGTCCATGACCAGCGGGGTGGCTAACAGAGAGTTATCCCCACAGTTCAGGTACCCGCTTACAACAGGTTTATCTGGCACTTTCAGTAAGCATGCGTCCAGTAAGTGTTTAAATTTCGCAGT
>LQNS02278091.1:25348522-25361144 GCA_001587735.2 Parhyale hawaiensis | reverse complement strand
AGGTGTGCTGTCTCAGGTGTGCTGTCTCAGGTGTGCTGTCTCAGGTATGCTGTCTCAGGTATGCTGTCTCAGGTATGCTGCCTCAGGTATGCTGTCTCAGGTGTGCTGTCTCAGTTATGCTGTCTCATGTATACGTCTCAGGTATGCTGTCTCAGGTATGCTGTCTCAGGTATGCTGCCTCAGGTATGCTGCCTCAGGTATGCTGCCTCAGGTATGCTGTCTCAGGTGTGCTATCTCAGTTATGCTGTCTCAGGTATACGTCTCAGGTATGCTGTCTCAGGTATGCTGTCTCAGGTATACGAGTCAGGTATGCTGTCTCAGGTATGTTGTCTCAGGTATGCTGTCTCGGGTATGTTGTCTCAGGTATGCTTTCTCAGGTATGCTGTGTCAGGTATGCTGTGTCAGGTATGCTGTCTCAGGCATGCTGTCTCAGGTGTGCTATCTCAGGTGTGTTGTCTCAGGTATGCTGTCTCAAGTATGCTGTCTCATGTGTGCTGTCTCAGGTATGCTGTCTCAGGTATGCTGTCTCAGGTATGCTGCCTCAGGTATGCTGTCTCATGTATGCTGTCTCAGGTATGCTGTCTCAGATATGCTGCCTCAGGTATGCTGTCTCAGGTATGCTGTCTCAGGTATGCTGTTTCAGCTTCGGGCAGAATTAAATTTTCAAAATTATAAGCTCTAGAGCATTCTTGTTCTCGCTGCCTTTGTTAAACTTTTTCTTAGGCGGCCTAACATTGTACCAATGAAGTTTAACTACACCCTTTTGCATCGACTATTATTACAATTTCTTCTATATGGCGCTTTACACATGTTTCTTTATTTTTTCGAGTTTATGAGTCTTTCCTTCAATATTTTCTCTGTTTTAAGACTCGCTGTCTGAGGATTCTTACTGTTGAAGTGGAGGTGGCCTTGCTACCAGAAGGGGAACCTCCTGCAATGTTTTGGCTAGCTGAGTTAGTATTTTCGGCTTGTGCATGCAACTGCGGGTGCTCTGTATTGACCCGAACCAGAAGGGGTGATAGGCCTGATGTCGCAAATACCGAAAAAAAAAAAGTGTTTTTCCGTCTCTAAGTAATAGCTCCCACCATCTGTAGTCGACTGCAACCGCGCACGTCTATATCAAAGAACATCTGTCTGCAGTAGGAGCGGCCTTGCCAGTTTGCATGCGTCGTTGAGCTGACTTTACGTTTTGCCAGGCTGGATAGCTGCTTTTTACCGGGGAAACTAATTCTTTCTTTATTGGGATTGTAGCATCAGCGTTTCTGACACTGTCCGCTACGAAGGCGATGACCCTCCGAGAAATGGAGATGGTTTAAGTCGCAGTCATTATTGGAGCCTTCCGTCTTTGGCTCCAAGGCTTTGTAAATCTGGCCGACGCAGTACCGCACTCCTCTGTGTGTAGCGGAAATTTATTTGCTGTAGGAACCAGTGCATGTTTGTTTCCTAGGTGGGGAGATGGTTGGGGTCAAGTTGACTCCATGGATACTTTTGTAGAGCGATAGGCAATTTTTGTAGGTGGCACCGAGGCAATAATCTTGAGCTAGAAAAAGATGAAGAGTCTCCATCAGCTTTCATTATATGAAATTTCTGTATATTTTAAACGAAGACTACATTGCGTTTAGAAAACAGATCGACTTCGATAACATAAAAAAGTATTGAAGCGCAAGTGAAGAAATGGTTAATGAAGTGCTGCACTCCATGAGCCTAGGGCTGGTAAAATGGATCAGCTGTCCTGCATGAAGTGCAAGTTTGACAGGATTATGCTCACCATCACTATATGTTGCAGCTAGCTGGCCTAAGAGTTAATTATAATTTTGGCTATTTCTGTCTGTGTTAATCATCATGCGCCTGTCAACTGTTTGTTTCATAAGGGCGTTTAAGGGCTGTCCAATTATTACCTCTAATGACGAGTTCGATTGGATCTTTAAAGTTGATCTAAGCCAAGCCTACTGGACTCAACATATCTAACTCCGCAAAAACGAATTTTCAGTCGGCTCAACATAATCAGGCTGCTTCTAACGCCTACACCACTAGTAGGTAGAGTAGTAGTAGTAGTCAACCTACACCACAACTCAGAGAAATGAAATCGGAGTTCCTCTATGGAATTCCGGACAAGTTGAGTCAAGAGGGTATGGCTTAGATCGACTCTGGCGGCCCATTCGAATGTGCTCTTATGCTCTGTCTACCCAGATCATAACGCACATTGTATTCGTTTATACACGTACTGCTCCATAACCTAAGTGGTCTTCAATTAGGACTGTATGTATGCCTTGATCTGCACAAAATTCAGTTTATGTTCAGCTTATGATGTACTTAACAGTATATACCTAAGTAAATTCTCATTGAGGTTGAAGTTGCCACAATGTAAATGCAGTAATTGATACCTACCTTAATTCCTGATTATGGATCAGTGAGCCAAGTCAAAAAACTCCTTCTCCCTGTGTTCTCGCTATTGAAGGGGACGCTCGAATTGGCTTTGTTCCCGGGCGGCAAGTACCCTAGCTTCACCCCTGTAAACAATGTTCATTCATTTATGTAATTGTTGCAGAATCCATCTGCTGAAAATTTCCTGTTCTGGTTCTCGCATAAATAGCTGATGATTTTCCTCAAATTGCTTCCTGTTCGTTTATGAGCTGCTATTTTCCAGGGTGAAGTATTCGAAGAACCTCACAGCTTACTGCTGCATTGACAGCTTCTCTCTCGTACAGGCGCGGCACTCCTGCTGGCGTTCCAAGCTGACAAAATCCTCGAGGAACGGACCATCTCTCAGTCAGGGTAAGAACAGATGAGTTTCTTACCTCACCTTATTATCACGGTAAAAAAAACATCGACAACCATCTCAGCAACGCAATAGAGGCTTCTTACCACTAGTATCATAAAGCCTTCCTATTCGCTGAGGACATGTCTGGACTTTAAAGCTTCACTTGACTGGGAAATCTTATATAACATTTTCATAGACTGAGGCAGGGAGTAAAGTGGATAATTTAGGTTTTTGAACAATTTTGTGGAGTATTTATTGCCTGTATTTGAAACATAAACTTGTCTTACTTTGGTCTAGACTCTAATCTCGTACCAACTATGGAAAAAGTGAAGCACAAGCAGTCTTTACACATTATCAGCTGTATAGTTATCCCCAAAAATCATACAAGCTCCTAGTAGCTCTGTAAGTAGTTATCTGATAGTGACAAGTGAGGAGAGAATAGGCTAGAGTTGAACTTATGCTGCTGCACATCGACGGCAGAAGTTCACTTCATGCGGTCTAACGAAGGGGATTGCAAGACACTGACCAGGCCTTCGCTGGCGCCTAGAGCAAGTTTTTTTTCTATTATTTTAATAAGCCATTACTGTATAGATAGCTGATGAGAAAGAAAGGACGTTACGGTTAATTACTCTTGATTTTTGAATACAGTTATGTAGCAATGCTGGCTATTGCCACCTACGTCAGAGAACTATGTTTTTATCGGAGTTTGCTTGTCTATTAGCCTGTCTGACACCAAGAGAGCTCAAAACGAAGTCGACGGATCATTAAGAAATTCACAGGGAACGTTAGATATGTGAGGTAGAACAGAGAATTATTTTTTGGTGAAGATCCGTTCCAGTATTTGTTTTTTTGTCTGCCTGTTTTTTCTTGGTATCATAATTCAAACTGCTATGAAATCTAAAAATTCGCTCGAATTCCTACGAAGAGCAAAATAACAACTGACCCAACTTTTGTGCTGATCTGTCAATCTGCTTGTCTCTATGTTTCTTTTATGTTTCTCAGACGATAACCAAAAAAATTATGAACGGATCGTCATGAAAATTACAAGATCTGCTATTAATGTAAAAGACACAAATGATCAAATTTTGGTGATGATAAAAACGAAATGTTGGCTTCAAGACCAATTTGAGTTTTTCGTTAACATGCCATCTGAGATTACGAATGGAAATGTCAACCTGAGCCTTAATATGAAGTGCGCTGACTCTACTGTCACTGCGGACGATTAGCTCAATATTGCTTTTTTACGTTTGTTGTAAATTACACATTATTTGAAGAGAGTAGTTTTTATACTGTGCAATTAAGGATCCGCAGACTTCATTTCCTACACCATTTCTCTTATGTCATTTCAGTCCAGAGCCCTACCTCACTGTTAGAAGTACACTTCATGCAGTCACTAAGGGCAATAAATAACTGTATCGTTTTCCGAGGTGCAATGGAGATACCACTTCTAAACTCATGCTTGCTAGATAACCAAAACGCTCATTTCGCACTATCAACCGATATCTGCGACATTTGGAGGTAGCCAAATAGAAGCAGACCTCAGACCCAAGTAGAAACTCCACGTGCGCTGGTTTGTCCTACCTGCAGAATATGTTTGAAACCAACATTATTGTGCACGCCTGCGATGAGTGCTGTGCAGGATACCTTATTCTGTTGTCTGTGTAGAAGAAGGAGTGCGTATCGTCTCTTGGCAATTTCCTCCTATTGTTCAAATACTAATTTTTTATAAGCTAAGCACTACACTTCCTGTGACTGCAGTCGTTTTATAAAAAATTTGTAACTAAGAAAGTACTCTGAAAGCCCATATACCTCCACGATGTACAGTAAGTCAGTGTCAAAGAAAAATTCGTATTGGTCCTATAATATATCAGGATTTCATTTCCATCATCCCAATAATTTGATCATTAGTGCCTTTAACATTAATAACCGTTCCTGTAATTTTCTTGCTGATCGCTCCGTCCATAACTTTTTGAGTTATGATTTGGCAAACACTAAGACTGACAATCAAACGCAGAAACGAAGATACCGATCATCACGAAAATTTGATCGGTGTGTCTTTTAAAATTCCAAAAAATTTAAATTATTTCATCAAGATGCGTCCATAACTTTTTGATATATATTCCGACAAATATAAAAATTATAAAGAAAACAAACTTGTAAACGGACTGACAGATTGCCATCAAAATTTGGTCAAATACTCTTCGTAACATTTTCAACAGTTCCTGTAAATTTCACAAATACACGTACAGAATTGTGTGATTTAAGTTACCAAGAAAAAATAGGCAAACAAACCAACGGCAACCAACGTTAATCATCTGTACCTTTTAACATACCTAACACTCTCTGTAAATTTTATAAAGATCCGTTTATACCTTTTCGACTTATCTTGGTAACAGACAACCGATAAACACACAAACAAACTCCGACAGGTGTCCAACATCCTTGGTGGAGGTTATGCTCAACGTCTAGAACTAAATGAACAGAAGTCCTCGAGAAAACACGTGACACGCATCATTGCACAGCCTTCACAAGAGTCTACAAGCTCCATCTGTAGATTAACGCAAAACAACCGCCGTCAACAACAGCTGATCTGACACCGAGTGAACACACAGAAGATAGACAAGAAACTGTCGCCCATATAGCAACCGTTCGTGCTTGACTACAGTGGGCGGTAAGTATCTGTAGCTATTTTATATTTCATAAGATGTGCCCGGAAGAGAGCAGCCCCTCCGCGATTCCAAAGCTTGGTGTTATTGAGTCTTTTTATTTGAAGGCACGTTTGAAAATCTTTGCTAGTATTTTATTATATCAAGACCTGCTTTTAGTAAAAACTATGCAACTTCAGCATTCCTTTGTGGAACTATATTTTTTTTTAAATATAGTAACAGTATTTACTGAATTAACAGATGAACAGTAATTAAAGTGTACATTAACATGAGTGTACATTCATATTATCGTAGAAGCCAGCTATGGTACAAAGAGCTTCTCCGATATAAGATATTGCAAACCCTATAGCTGAGTGCGATAACTTTGTTTCCCCTTGACTTGTGAACATTAAAAAAATCAGTTGACGCCTTCTCTAGTTTTGATCAGTCTTTCAAACCTTTACTAATAATGAGCACGTAATTAATAATGAAAGTGATACTCTCGTTGTTTTCACGCACACTTACAGAAATATTCAAAGTTTTCTTTGTCAGCTCCATCATCACTGCCGACACGAAAAACTGTAGCAACAAGACCTGCCTTCCTAACAATTACATAGAACTGGTGAGTTTTTTTCATTTCTTTTGATCCAGACGCTGCAAACACTTTCTTGAAAGAACCACGGTCAGCAGCTCTTCGGCCATCTTTGAAGCAAAAAAGAAAAAATAACTAACCATGATGTGAGCTTTTTTTCATAAAATGACTGAAAATATTAAAAAAAACACAAGTGAAACGCAACTTACAACCTCGGTGTAAACTTGGATGATATATGTAGCTATTGTAATAGGTGAGGGGGCCGTTAGACCGCTGACCGTCAAGACTTCAGTAAACAGGTCAGAATAAATGGTTATAAAGTCTGCAGGTAACTGCTCTAATACAGCCGGAGTTAGAAATAGGAAACTGCTGTCGCATAGCGATATAGCCCAGTTCTATTGCAGAGAGTATGTGCATGTGCCTCTAACCATATACTGGAGTAATAGTTATTAAAAGTAATCCTGAGTGCCATGAGAAGCAACTAAAAGCACCTTGAACAACGCTTATAACCATTTCGGGCAAATGAGAACCTTTATCCATTAATTAGCGCATAACTCTCCTTTGTCATTAGACAAAATTCGCTGTCAAGCATCGCCGGTAAGCTCATAATTTACCAGTTCTGTTACTTCTATTTATAAATCTTTATCAACTGCAATTAGTACACTGTCAAGTCATGAAGGCTTTTGTATAGCCAGACTGGGAGTGTGGTACGTGATTTAGACATTAATCAGCCGCTAATTCCCCGGTGTATTTGTGGGGTTAAGTAAAATGCTTGAGAGTATTTATTGAAGGATTAGAGGGCAAAGGAATCTTGTTCAATAAGTTATACACCGTATCAGAAAATAGCTACCACATGTTTTTCTATTACTTACTGATGCGTTGCACTTTAAGTATAATGAAACTGCGCAGTTATATCTAAAGCTCTTCTGCATCGTAGGTTCACAAGGAAAGAGAGGACCAGGAAGGCGGTACGTATCATCGTATACTAAAATCGAACGTTTCAGGCATCCTACCCATCATCAGCAAAAACTATTGAGATAAAATATAAGAAATTTAATAACAAGGACTAAAGTTTACAAGCAAAATAACAAGGAATACACATATTTCGGAACACTGAATGACAAAAAAGCTAACTGTTGATGATATGTAACGGATATGCGCTTCGCATTTCATTGAGAGGAGGCTTCAACTTGAAAATGTACAGAGATTCTAATGTACGCAGACAAACAGACGAGGATTGCATACCTAAAATGGAGAAATCGTCAAAATCGACTCGGACGCCACACCGTTCGGCATGCTATATCACCATGGAATGAGGAGGACTAGCTAGCGTGCTTCCCGTACGGGCACTCCTTCCGCTGTGTTTACAATCTCTGGTCATAATAGTACTTACAGTAGAACCAATGTGCGTAGACCCGCAGAGCAGGCAACAAAATTGAGAAACTACAGAGCTTAGAACTGCTTTAGGAGGCCTGTCCTTGAACTTGAAAAAGGAGCCTGTAGTAAATTTATTAACTAGTACAAAAGTAAATTTCTTGTCGGGAAAGTACTTAAGTACAATTTTTTTCCAATTCGCTTTTTATTTTTTCAGGCTGCTGGCCAAAATATTGTAGGGTTACATATACCGTATTTGCGTCATTACCTGTAGTGGCAGGTGATTCGGTTCTAAAATTCGGAGATAGAAATTGCTTAATTTTAGAGTCTATGAAAGATACAGGGAATCCATTGCATTTCAAATAGTTGCGAAGCAATTCGAACTCTACATGAACATTGGCGTATAAAGAACATATTTCAAAGGCACTGGCTATTAAAGTCCGTTTTAAAAGTAGCGCTGTCAAGACTTTAATAGCCCGTGCCTTTAAAATATGTTCTTCATACGCCAATGTTCAAGTAGAGTTCGAATTTCTTCGCAACTTTTTCAAATGCAATGGATTCCCTGTCCACCGAGGCCAAGCATAGCTCTTAGGCAGTTGCATGTCTCTATACATAATGACCGTGTTTCTATTCTAGCAGTTTCAGTGCAGCCTCAGCACAGATCTGACTACGAGTGTATGTAGTGATCTCACGAATCCAGTGGTTCCAAGTGCCTTCTCCGCAGGGGATGTTGCAGCTGGCCGCAACTCCTGCAGAGAGGGTTAGTTTTGTAAAGTTAGGTCAGTTCTCTATATTACTCCTTCTGTTCCGTGAGATGGGCTGCCGATCGAGATTGCTGACCTAATCCGCGGGACACTTCTACTCTCTCGTGTTTTTTTCTATCCTTTACACTTTTTTCCCGCTAGTAGTAGCGCACTCAGCTAACTGAGACTTACTGGCAGAAATGCCGAGATAAAACATTCTTAAACTGATGCGACATAATAAACTGTCTCATTGCTTGGATCATGTCGTATAACGTGGGTACGGTAGTATAACCAATCTACAATATAATAAAGACCGATGTGTACAGTATTTATCTGTTTGTTTATTTATCGGTTTATCCATTTTCTGCCACGCTTTAACAAAACAGATAGGCGGAAATTAGCCCAGGTTGGAGGCTCTGATCGTCCTGTCAAGGTCAATTGAAATCTGTTATGTAAAAAATAGGCCGGGTTACGGAAGATAGCAAACGCATCTTAATCAGGGACAGTTGAAATTCAAACAATGAAGACATCGCAGGCTTAGTATGATTTGCACGAGTATTAGCTTCTCCATACATCGAATCAATGGCGAAGTATCGGGCGACCTTATGTGTGAATGCACTTCTTGCATTGCCGAAGTTGAAATCGCAGCACTGAAGATATCTGAATCTACCATTTGGCACTCTCATGCATCTTGAATCGTAGTTTCTTCCCACAGATGATTTCGTTGCTTCAGCTATTCTCCCAAATTTAATTCAATTGTCGATGAAACAGATTTCGCTAAGCAATAACCATTGGACCTGTAGAGGCTAGCCTACCGTATCCACAATACCGAATGTGAGCTATTTATACTCTGAGCGTTGCTGATTGGGCTGCAATAAGCAATGTAGTGCACTGTGAGAGAGATTGGATTAGATAGGCGGCAGTAGACGGACCAACAGGTCCATTCCCGGAGAGACACCGAAAGTCTTACGCTTCGGCCCTCTAAGCCTATGGGCCTTTTTCATTAAGAATTTCAAAGTGAAGACGATAGGTAAAAATATCATACTAAACCGTTTCGCATTATTATTATGTCCGCATGATATAGATGACTGACGTAAAAAGAAGATAAAAAGGAAGATCTCAGCCACTGAGACGATCATGCACGCACACAAGCTCAATTTATGGCCGCTGATCCTCGGAGCTTAAGAATTTGTAACTCGTGGAGAAGATGTTCTTAGCTGTGGAGGATGTCTGTCCCAATGTTTGTCAAGACGATTTTTACAAGCGCTGACTGTCTCCACACCGACAACGTCGGAAGGGAGTCTCATCCAAATGTTCACTGTGAAATACGGAAAGAACTGCTGGCGCCAAGGTTGTTTTTTGAGCTTTATGTCTGAGTTTTGGGCCGTTGTTCCGTAGGCGATCATAAACGGCCCTTGCAAAATGATTCGCTGAAGGCACGTCTTGAATTTGTTCAAATACTTGAATGCTTCTATTTATTGCCCTCTGAGTCGTCTCTCCTCAAAAGCGATAGGCGCAGTTCTTGTCGGCGACATTTGCAGAAAAGGTATTAATTTCGTTGCTCTGCGTTAGGTTGCTTCCATGTTATTGATATCTTTGACCAGATGTGGCGACAAGAAATGAACAGCAATTCTAAGTGTGGGCTCACCAGCGCCTAGTATAAAGGAATGATGATGTCCTTTTAGTTATATTCGAAATTCCCGGTGATGAATCTCGTACTCTGCTTGCCATTATCAGACTTTTGTCAACTTGTTGACTGTGTTGCAATTTGTTTGTAGTAGTTATTCCCAAGTCACGCTGTTGGGTGACAGCTGCCAATTCTGTCCCATTCATTTTCAATTGGGTGAAAGAGTTCTCCGGCCCTAAGTGCATTTCTGAACATTTGTCGACGTTATTGCTTATCTGCCACGATGTGCTCCATTCCATGAGGTGGCCAAGGCCTTGTTGGAGCTCAGCTCTTTACCTGGCAGGATGGCATAGTTTAGTCACCAGCACCCAGACCAAGGAGAGCACCCCAGCCTGCAACGGCAAATGGACGAATACCACCTGCTAAAGGCGACCGGACAGCTGGAGACGTTGAGCCCTATAGTTCAGTTCAGTGTGAACTTCAGTTTCCTCGTCTTAGACATGATTGTTCAATGAACTGAAATGATGGTTTAGTAACAAACCAGGATCTAATGAGAGGTTTTAATACATGAGAGGTTTTAATACCCATTCATCATCTAGAAAGATCTTTCTGGCCCAACCACCTGGCAGCTCTGCAGATGAATTCATGGAGCCAGCCAAAGAGACCTGAAGCACGAAGTGCACCAATTAAAGAAGCTGATATATAGAGAGACAATCTCGGAAAGGAGAGGCGGGTCCAACGCATCTGCAAAAACCCCTTGCTTTCCTAGAACCATATAAGGATGCCTTCCTTGAGCTCTACCGCCTCACCAAAGCTGTAGCAGTAATACAAGTGACACCTGTATTGTGGGAGCAAAATTTCTCAGAGATGAAACTCATCAAAACTTTCCTACCTGAGGAACTCAATGGGTCGTGATCGACTGAGCGACATCGGTGTACGGTCCACTGCGAGGAAGAGACTACACATTATGGACTTGGAAGAGCTCGTTGACAAATTCGCTGCGGCTCATAAGGACAGATGGATCAAAATTATATAAAGTTCGACTATGCACACTTGTCACAATGTGCTCACTGAAATATAACCCTCTCCAACCTACGCAGGGCTCGACATTAATTTCCAAACGCACTTGCCAAATGGGCCAAGCAGCTTCCAAAACTGACTTGTCCCAAATATTTTCTTTTTCCTCTCGCATCAGAGTTATTCACATATAGCAAGAAAAAGAAATTATACACTGCAGTGCTCAAAAGTGAGGATAGAAAATTGGCAAGCTGATTTTTGTATTACTGGTCACTGGATGGATAGCTGCACTCAGGCGAATTGCTCTTTCGCTTTCTGGTCATTTGAGCATTTATTTTTTAAATGTAAACAGAGATACTTCGAGGAATTAGGGACTACTCTCCCTACAAGATTTGTATTTGTCTGATGGTGGTGGTGTTGCGCTCAATTGCGAATTCTATACTTAAGAGGCCCCTGAGGGGGCGAGGAAGAAAAGGGAGAGGGTCAGTCCAAGGAATGGTGAGAAGCAAGATACACAGAGACAGCGAGGGAGTCCTACAGATGCACAGAGTGAGGGCCGTGAGTGAGGGAAAAGCAAGGATATCGTTTACACACCTGCCTGACAGAGAGGACACAGCGGAGAAGTGGCGTGCCGAATCCTGTGCTTACAGCAGGAGAGGGCCGCACAGTAACTCGCTGGGAGAGCACATGTGCGATAGGGGCGGGGCAGCGCTGTCCCGGTTACAGAGACGGCATGTGAATGCGTGCCGAGCATTTCGTTTTCTTTCACCTTCGTGATGGAGGAGACCACCACCTCCCAGTGGACTGGAGCCAAGGCCGCCGATAGTGGCGGTCGGGACGACGCCCCAACCAATAATTGATACGCTGAAGGTCGGTACTCTGATACTCAGGTGTGTTTATTGTTTCGACGTTCGCTGTCAGTGGTGATCGTGTCATGCGACGAATAACCTGGAACCAGAGCTTACAGAAGGTACTACCTGCCAAGCAGGTCCGAGGAGTTTCCGACTGGCAGCGTTTGAGCCGCGTGATGGAGGTGACAGAGACGTTATACGGTGTGATCCTGCAGTCACTCGCAGCGCCGCCTTTGGAACGACTTGCAGGTTTCTTTAGGGATGATACTGAGAATTTGGGAAACCAACACCGGGGCGGGGAAAGTGATGACTGACAGAATGAGGGTCATGTACACGTCGAAATCAAAGCTTCTTTCTGCTGGCCCCAGCTAGTGCCAGCCGAGGATGATCGGATTCTGGAAGACACACGATTTTGAATTTCTTCTGCGTGCTTATGGAACAGGAGCCTGGGGTCCAGTAGATACCCAAAATTATGGGGTGTCTATGGAAATCACCTAGGGTGTCCAGTGGGCCTTCGTTTATCTCATGGGCATCGTAGTGAAAACAGTGTGCTTGGATTTTGGAAGAAAGAGAGCAAAACTCCGCCCTCTGACCCATTCAGCGATTACGGAAGCACGAGCCGAGGGCTCAGAGGCGCCGTAGGTACCACCTTAGTAGACTGCTCCGCATCAGTGCCGTCATCGGCCTGCGAGGAGACAGGAGCAGCTGCCGTGGGAGAGGAGGACAGAAAGTGATTGAAAAGCAAGGGGGAAATCACGAACTCCCGTGAACGCAGCAGTGCATGCGGCGGTATGGTGAAGTGGCCGACTCAAAACAGTGACAAGTCACCATTATGACAGAGAAGGCGTTGATCACCTCAAGCAACGGCCCAAAGCTCCACTGTGAATTTTCACAGAACTACTCTGAATTAGCAATTTTTCTATACTTCATACTAAATATTTTGAATGGACTACCTTCCGAAGTTGTCGGTAAAGACAATCAACGCCTTTAAGAACAGTCTTGATAAATATTC
>LQNS02278091.1:25316891-25329000 GCA_001587735.2 Parhyale hawaiensis | reverse complement strand
CGTATCAAAGATACTGTTTAAATTGGTTATGTATATAAGGTTAGGTTAGGTTAGGTTAGGTTAGGTTAGGTTAGGTTAGGTTATGGTTATGTATATAACCTAACCTAACCGTATCTTTGATACGGCACCAAATACAAAAATAGAGTGCTCGCCAGTTATCAAACAAGAGTGCTGGCCCGTTTTCAAACAAGACCCGGGATAACTCGCTGTTAGCCACCCTGCTAGTCACGGACTGCAGCATCACCTCTGCGCAAGATGGCTGGCGTGTATAACACCACCTGGACCTCGTCCGAAGTATCATCAAGGTAATCAAGGTAGGGTATCCAATCAACTTTATTATTGCTGACTGTGCATTAGAAACACGTAAACACTTTCTGGGTTACCAGATACTTTTACCGCTGAAATCTTTTTGACATTGGGGACTCGGTATAACAAGCATTTCTTGGTTATCAAGAGGAAGAGAGAAAGATGATGGCCGTTCAAGTCAGCACTTTTTTAGAGTTTTTTCTCTGATTCTAACTATACTGTACAGAGCGTGATATAGGATAAAACGGGATTTTGAAAATACCAACGTAAAAAATGTACAACAGCATTCACGGGATACATATAATGTTGAAGTGCATGCAATGGCACACTGCATCCCTATTCCCTAAAACTCATGGTAACTGTTAATTATTTTCTGAATTTTTTGTTAAGCTGAGATTTTCCTGTTTCTGTAGACTTCCTAAAATTTTCTGCCGTTTTCTCTGTCGTTCTTTAGCTCCGTGCAGCCGAGTTATTGCTCTTGCAGAAAAAAATGCTTGATGTCTAGTTCAGTCGACGGAACAAATGCCAAAGTTCAGTGGGAGATAATTGTGCTAGACGTCTGTCGAGCCTGCCTTCAAGCAGCAAACTCGTTCTCTTCTCTTGAGCTATAAAGCGCGTCCGAGCTCTGTCCTGTCCTACAGCCTGCAAGGTCGGTGATCTGTTGCAGGCAGGCCGCAGGCATTTGTTCCTGCGAACGCTTTCGTTTTTTGCAGGAGCTACTCCAGAGGAGTCAGCGACCAGGAGAAGCAGGTTGTGAGCACGAAGATTTTAGGTTTGGATAAAAGCACATATTTGTGCTGGTTATTTTCTGTAATGCAGATACGTATTATTAAATATAAGGTAACCCGAAACAGTTTTGCAAATAGCGTCAACGGCAATAATATTTAATAATTAGTCACACCTAATCACCTTTGACAAAATTTTCGAGCTATATTTCCGCTAAGGTACATGAATATACAAAATTGTATTGCAAACTGTAAGGTAGGGCCCTATACTCCGCCTCTTTTCTGTGATATTAGCATAAGTCGTCCACCGACTGAGGTGCGAGAGGAACACGTGTCCTGTGAGCATGTAAAGTGGAATTTCAATGATAGGAATCTTGTCCGTGCCTTCCAGATTAGCTTGCATCACTGCCTGGAGTAAAATATCAATAATATCGATACATGGTCTCAAGAAGGGCTATGTGCGCTCTTGTCTGACATATAATGAGCCATTCTTAAATTAGGGCATTACACCCCAAAGGCGTAGGAAAAATGTGACAGGCTGGAATGAACATGTCCGGGAACTTCACGAAACTAGCAGACACGCATTTAATGTGTGGAGAGAAGTAGGGAGGCATCGTAATGGCCAACTACGGATACAAAAAAAAAAAATAAGCTACAAAACAGATGCTGAATTGCCCTTAAGCAAGTGCGCAGACGTGAGGAGGAGCTCAGAGCGGAAAAACTATAGTAGCAAACTTACTCGAAGTCGGGACGTTGACTTTTGGAAGCAAATATAAAATGTAAAACCGAATGTGCACACTTGCTCAATCGATACATGGAATCACAGGAGCAAGTAATATTGCTGAATTCTGGAAATCCCATTATGAAGGCATTATGAACTGTTTTGATGACAGCCAGCATAAAGATTATGTTAATGGTATACTTGATCATTCCGTGAGGCATTAAAGCTACTGAAAAATAATAAAGCAATAGGTGCGGACAACATTCCTGCCGAAGCATACTTGCTGCTTTTCTCGCTGGCTGCCTTACTCTAGCTTTCCTCCCAGACAATCTAATGTAGGTCATAGTATCGCCAATTGTAAAAAATAAGAAAATGTGTGTGTCAGACAAGAGCAACTACCGCCCTAAAGCCATAGCCACGTCTCTTTCATACTTAGTAGAGCTGGTTCTTCAGAGACGGATGGCAATATATCTGAATACTGCAGATAACCAATTTGGCTTTAAAGCAAAACACGGCACAGAAATGGCTGTCTTTACGCTAAAACAAGTTTATAAATCATTTCACCGACAATGGCTCTCCCATGTATCTATGTTTTCTAGACGCTAAGGCAGCATTTGATAGAGTGCATCATTACTCTCTGTTTAAGTGTATGGTGGAGAAACAAATACTACCCTATATTGTAAAAATGTTAAAATATTGGTTTCCAACCCAGAAATGTTATGTAAAATGGGGGACGAAAACATCATCAGCGTTTAGCATGACTAATGGTATACGACAAGGAGGTCTACTCTCTCCCATTCTGTTCAATATTTTCATCGACTGTATCCATACAAAGTTAAATGCCGCTGGAGTAGGCTGTCATAATAACAATAAAGCAGTAAATGCCCTTAGTTATGCTGACGACATGGTGCTTGCCTCTCCCCATGCTGCAGGACTACAAAAGCTCCTCGCAATCTGCGAGGGCGAAGCGAATAATCTTTGTATTGAAAATAACACAATAAAAACGGTTTGCATGTATAATAGGCCTAGGAGAAGTAGCCTTCACGGTCATAAACATTCTGTTCTCAATGGTGTAGAGCTTAAGTAAGTAAGCAGCTTCTCTTATCTGACTCATAAAATCACTGATGATTTTCGTGATGACCAGAATATAGAGAGAGAAACGCAGAATCTCCATGGAGCTGGTAACATGTTAATTAGAAAATTCAGTCACTGCTCTGAAGAAGTGAAATGTCAATTATTCCGCACCTATTGTTACCCCCTGTACTATAACTCACTTTGGGGTAACTTCAAAAAGAAATCTATTCAGCGCTTGTGAGTTGCTTATAATGACATGTTCCGCGGATTAATGAATGCGCAAGCCTGATATTTGCTCAAAAATAAACTGATTGTCTCCAAGGCAGGAAAAGGAAATGCGCATGGAGCCTAAAAACAGGATTCAAAACTCCAACAATTCTTTAGTAAAAGCCATCCGTAATTACCCTGGCTACAAACGATCTATAATATGTATATATGATGGCAGCGCAGACTGTTGCCTGACGGAGACCAAGCAATGGGGCCAATGATGTCTAATATGTAAGATCGCTGCGACATGTGCTGTGTTTAACCTAGAAATAAAATACATTCTCCTGTGTACCATATATCAATCCAATTTTGTAATGTCTATGAGTACTTAATAAAGGTTATTATTATTTTGCAGCGCTACGGGCCACCAGATGCGCTTCAAGTGAGACCTGTCACACGGGAGCACCAAGTTCCTCGAACTTCACACAAAATCCGACCAAAAATGCTCCTCAAACATGAGGGTGCAGCTGCGTAAGCCAACTATGTTCGAAGGAAATGCTTACTTACATTAGTCAATCAGCTATCAGTAAAATAATTTTTGTTTCAGTATGATGCCACAGTGACTGTGAACTGAAGTATTCATCACAATGGCTACTAGCTGCCAGACAAAGTTAGCTGTTTGCAGAACAATGTTCGCGGTTGTAATTTTATAGCGCGTTTATTACCTGCAAGTTGTGTATGGGCTGCGCGTCTGCCGGACCTGGCCAGTGGCCAGTCGGGGGTGCTGGCGGCCCAGCATCAGCGGATCAGCGATCTGGCGGTTGATTTTTTTAGGTGGGTTCCGATCGTTCCGTTGGTTCATTTTGAAAATTCGGTTTGCGATCGCTCACAGCAATCATCTTGTCCGGGCAGCAAAAAAAAAAAAAAAAAGAGTCCGTTAGAATAGCGTTATGCTAGTAAGTATGTATGGTCTTTTGCGCAATGAGGGGCTAAGGTGGCAACTGCAGAAGTTTGCTTTCAACTAAACAATTCCTAGTGAGTTGAAAGTATGCATTTCTTCTCATGTTTTCAAGGGCGCAGAAAGACTATAGACTTGTTTTCAAGAGTTGTAGCAATTCTATAAGGTTAAATTTAGTATGGCCATTAGTCACAGGGTAATGTGTACTGACTTATTAAAATATGTCTTTCACCGAATCGGTCTACAAATTGCACACTGAGTCACGGGAATGTTATCTATTCAATAACTGGGGCTACTTATACTTTATGCTAAGTTATCTTTAAGAAATTAATCTTGGTGAAGGCTTTATAATGTACAAGTTCTAATTTGAGACATTGTCATTTATTAAGTAATTGCTGACTATTTATTCTCCTGCACTTAGCAACTTTTTAAACAAATTTACACTAACGGTGCCACATGGTTCTCTCAAATCAAGCTAGACAAAATTCTCTCGTTCCAAAAAAGGTAACATAAGTGTGTCAAGCCGGTAATAAAAAGGACGCGTACTCAATGCTCTCTGCTACACACCGGCCCTGCACTTTTTGCTATCAAAAATCCCTTCAATGCTATGCGCTGAATAAAATTAGGGCGTCTTTGTATGCTACAGCTCACGTTTTCACTATCATCACATGAAAGGCATGTTCTTAATTGTCGAATGGCTTCACCAAATACGTCATTATTTCTAACGTTGACGATGATTCAGTGGATGGAAGGTTACTGTACACCAGAGCACAAAACGCTAAATCTTGTTAGAACCCTTCCGAACACTGTACCTTTGTAGCTACGAGGTCCGGCCTAACTTGTCGTTTCTCCGAGAGCCGCAGCCTGCAGATGTATGTACATGGGGCAAGGATGTTAGCAACATTCTTTACTTGAAGGGTCCTTCCGGTGGTTGCTGCCCCGAATCTGCGATCCTTGTGCGTTATGATATATTTAAAAAACTTAATACATGAACGTTTTGTTTATTTTTACACGATATAAATCATCTTTGTATTTGCAGAATAAAATTATTTATATAACTTATTTAGGTAGATATTAACTGCTGTTTTAGTATACTGCAGGAATTCGGCTGTTGGGCTATTTTCGAGATTAATTGCACGCAGTGCCTGAACTGAGTTTTAATGGCGATCCTCTGTTGCTGGACAATGCTGTGCGTAAGCAATATCGATATTGTACAGTTGGAATGCAGCTTCGAGATATTTCACCTCGTGCATACCAATCTGGTGCAGAACAGTGGCAATAAGCAACTTGTGTGTTTCTCCTTTGCACTGCCTTTGATGTCGGAATTCGTACCCACGGGCACAGCGTCTCTAATAAGTGTAGTGCCTTTGATTATTATTTTTTGTAGACGTACTCCAGCTACTTTCAATGTTGGAAATTATTGAACTAAAACTATCCTGCCTTCCGATAACAGCAAAAAGGCAACCAAAGAAATAGTCCCACTGAACGGGGTCGCGCATATTGCTCCGCGATGCTGGTTCCTATTTCTCTCCTTTCTCTTCTTTCCCGTCTTGCTGTCGTAGTGCTGTGCGACAAATAAAAAGTGGCATTCGAAGTTAACGCCTTTAATAATTGCTTGACGTTTGCTCTTCTCAGGGATCATTATTCTGCTGCACCCACGTCTCTCTTTCTCGTATTTATCCATCCATTGCACGTGTTCCTCGCCTTAAACTAATTTAGTCTTTATCAACTGTACACCTTTTTCTTTGTAGATCTTGTTACCGATTCACTATTTTGACAAGAAGTGCAATTTATTCAGTACCACTCCTATATTTATTGCTTGAAGATTTATTGAAGTTTTTGCTGGAAAAGAAAATAAAGGTGTTTCAGTGATTGTGTTCTAATAAACTGTTAGGCACTTTGCAGTTCCTGCAACCTGCTCTAGTTAAACGATCAAGCCACAACATTCATGTTCCAGCTGGTGCTTCTGATCTCTTACGCCTCTTCGCGACTTGAGCTTCCGCTACGGAGGGTTTGGGCTGGCGCTCCCCGTCTCCCCAGCATGCTACGTGTCTCTTTACCTTTCCTGTTTTGAAATAAAGTGAGCAGCTGGACCTTCACTGTTGTGCAGTCTGGTCGTATGATGATGGTATCAATATTACTGTTGCTGTAAGTCAGAAGTTAGTTGCAGTGTTATATGTAAGCTGAAAGATGTAGAGTTTTGTAGACGTAACTGAACTCTAATGTCATCATCTCTCAAATATATCTGTAAACAATTATAGATTTATAGCAGTTGACAGATTTCTATAACTTGTTTCGAGTCTTTCAAAATTTGTGTTACCCTCTATTTACAATTTCCTCCTTTTTGTCCAATTTCATGTTCTTACCGTGTATTTTCCATTCTGTTTCCTTCCTTTTCCATATCCTTAATTGTCGTCGTGTTCCATGCTCTATACCATTTCCATTTCATTTTCTCTGTCCTTTTTCATGTCCATGTCTCTTTCTATGTCCTTGCCATTTTCCATGCCCTTTTTCATTGTCTTTTCTATGTCTTATCTGCGTTAGAATAAATGTTCATATTTTCTACAAGTCCTTTTCATTTTCCATATTCTTTTACGCATCTTTTTTTCTATCTCTTTGCCAGGGTTTCTGGAGTCTTCGAATTCCATGGCTTGCCTCTCGAATTACCGATGGCCTATTTTGGAGTATAAGGAAGACCAGTCTCGACCAGGGAATAATAAAATAATAACCCCTAGTCTCGACAGTGACTCGACAGTCTCAGTAGGGTTATCATTAATGAAGTATCTGTGTGATTTGCTGGTGATTGCATTTTCTTGTAACTTAGTGAATTTTCTGTTTTTTTTTTTGGTGATCCGAGAGTAGTTACAATTAGTTGCACTGAATTTGTTTTTTATTTCTGCACCTTCTTTCTGAGGGTAATACTTTCTGTAATTGCCTCCGCCAAGGAGGTTATGTTTCCGTCGTGTTTGTCTGTCTGTCGGCGTCTTTGTCTGTCTCTCACCACAATAACTCAAAAGTTATGAACCGATTTGAACGAAATTTACAGGAATTTCTAGGCATATTAGGAGGAACAGATGATTAACTTTTGGTATAGATATGTCCATCCGTTTGTTTGTCTGCCTCATTTTTCTCAATGCCATAACTCACAAAGTTATATACGGATTTTTATGAAATTAACATGAGTTGTTAGGTATAAAACAATGAATAAATGACTAAATTTTGGTAATGATTCGTTTGTTCGCTCGTTTGTTACTGTTTCTAATTTCATGCTTGTTAGCACAATAACTCAAAAAATAATGAATGGATCTTTCTGAAATTTATAGTCGTGGTTAGTAATGTCAGAAGACATAAATGATTAAATTTTTGTGCAGATCGGTTTATTTGTTTGTATATTTGACTCATATTTGTCATAACGTTTGTTAACAGTATAACTCAAAAGGTTATGAACGGATCTTCAATAAAATTGCACAAGCTTTTATTAATATTAGAAGGCACAAATGACTATATCTTGGAGTTTATACAAAGAAGATTATGGTTTCAGAGCCAATTTGAATTTTTTGGTACCGTTGCCTCGCTTGGCGGAGGTATGCGCTCTCAGAGTGCTCTAGTTTCAGTTGTTTCCGGCAACTGATTTGTGATCAATGATGAAAGAAGTTTTGATATCTGGTGTTACGGGTATTTCCAATGTCCTGCAGCAAATATTTCATTTCATAAAAAAGTGTTAGTCGTTTGAGCCACATGAGAAAAACTTATATTTTCTCTTTCACTGCTGGTGAACAGTATTTTCGTAAATCGTTCTGATTTTTTTCACCATTCGCTATTAGGTGATTTTGCTTGTACTGCAAGGAGGGGGTTGGTTATTCTAACATTTAAGGAATAGCTGTACCGATTACATTAGTCCTCTTACCGTGGTAACGCTGCAGGAGTAGAGATCATGCAGGCCGGGACAATAACTGCATTGCTGTCAATAACACCCTATTTAGTTAAGGTTGTAGTGACTGCTCTCGCTGCACCGCTGGTGCCGCAGGCAGGGACTTCCATTGACTGCGCTGTTTAAACAGCTATGCACGATTATACCCCATCACACTCTGATGGCCGTAAAGAACTTTCTATCTTCAAAAAATGTTGCAAATGAAGGATTAATGCTCTCCGGACCTTAACTGCACTGAGCATTTGTGGAGCAATGTTAAAGCAGATCTGTATCGTGGTGAGAACAATACTCACCTGAAGAAGCTTTGCGGCTTCCGCAGAATTCGTGAACACTCTTGAATCTAACAAGGAAGGAAGAGACTGCGGTATCAAGACTGTTAAACATCAGCTAACGTCGACACGTAAGGAGACCCGGATCGCTCGTTGATAGACGTTAGATGATCACGGATTAGTGCATTTAGAATTCTTGCTTGGGGTGTGGGGGCAAGTCGACTTTACCTATATTTACAAGCTTCTGTCCACCTCTTGAATTATAATGCACATACATGTAACTCGTGCGCAAAGCTTTATGAATGGTTAAGGTTTCNACACGGATTAGTGCATTTAGAATTCTTGCTTGGGGTGTGGGGGCAAGTCGACTTTACCTATATTTACAAGCTTCTGTCCACCTCTTGAATTATAATGCACATACATGTAACTCGTGCGCAAAGCTTTATGAATGGTTAAGGTTTCAAGGTTGGTCAAAGCTAATTGTAATTGTAAATAAGTCGCATTTTCATGAAGATCGATGACCAGACTGCAGAAGATGGTGATAGTGGGATCCTTATCCCTTTACCTGAATGCACTTCTTGCTTGAAACACTTCTTGCAATCGAAGCAAAGATAATTGTAGTTTCTGAAGTCTGATTTTATAACTTTATTCTCTCAGGTCATGTCGTACTGGGTGGTTGAAAAAAACTTACAGTTTCAATTGGCTGCTGTTTCAATACCCATCAAACAAAAGAATAGATCCTACATGGTTTGGGAATGCATCTTATGTACCGAAACACAGCAACCAATTGAAAATGAAACTGTTTTTTAGACACCCAGTGTAAATTCTGTAAATCATCAACGGAGTTCTCACGAAGGGATGATATTTCACGGGTAGTAGACAATTTTTTCTTCTACCTTGCTGCCTTTCTATGACGGAGCAGTTTTCTCTTCATAGGCAAAATTTCAGCACTTGAATGAAACAGATATTTGAGTTTATAAGGCAGTATGATGGCTACGGTGCACTCATAGTGCATATAAGCTTACTGGGGTTTAATTTAAGTTTATTGCAGTGTTTTACTCAAGATTTTACTCCTGCCTGTCAATATGGAAGAAGAACGTGAAAAAACGAGAATAGAGAAAAAATCCTAAGGATACAGTATGTCAAAGGATCAATGAAGAAAATGAAGAAGTAAGTCAGAGAGGCGAAGATCCCGCACTGACCTTCATTAAGTAAACATATCGATTATTGCATGAATTTTTTTCACCCACGGGTCATCTAGACATATTATAATTCTGCTTGTTCTTCCCTCCGTTCCTTTATTCGTATCTTAGTTTGTGCCTTAGTACTACTCATAGGCTGTCAGTTATAGATAGGAGAAAATTCTCGCAGATTGAATACCATCTCGTTGGAGATGAACCGGAGCTCGGTTAACATTTTTTTAAAGTACCGCTGCTTACAGGTTATACGTAGAAGCTTTACTTTCTGTCAATGAATAATTTTCGCGCTTCGTATTTATGTTATGGGTCAGAGATATCACTGAACAGCAATGTTCATGTTCTGACAAATTTCCACGCATTCCACCTGCTTGTAGCTCACTTCTAGGATCTCACACATTATCAAACGCGAATATCGAAATTTTGCACTGCCGTATCTGCTTTAATGAGCCGGCCGATAGCCTGTCTACGAAAGTATACATATACTAAACGAAATCGTGTCGAATGAGTCAAATTTTCTGCGAAAATACCAATGTCATGCCTGGCAATGTTCAATCGTTTGTTATGAGCTTTTCATCTGTATAGAAATTGGGATTTGAGATAGCAATCTATACTAAGAATGACTATCGTGTATTTATTTATTTACTTACTAGAGTGCCGGCGCTGTCAAAAATAACAGCAAAAATTGTTAGATGACCCGTCTTCGTTTAATATGCCGTTGTGACAAATATGCGTCTGAAGGACACGCTACAGCAGTCGAATCAAGTTGTCGTAAGAGACAAGTTCTGTCTCTTCTCATTTATCGTAGGCCGCCTGCTGAAAATATCTTACTTTAGCAATCAGCAAAGCATTATTGAATTTGCATAATTTCTCAACCGCGTAACCAACTTACCGACTAAGCCTTCAGTACATCAAAGATTTTGTGCTGAAGCGAAAACTGCTTCATCAAAAGAAGACAACAAGCTAAAAGAAATAATTATTGTAACTGCCCGTGAAAAGTCATCGTTTCGTCTACCCTTCGTTGATCAGCTACTGAATCTTTACGTTGTACACTGACAGCAAACATATCTTTCGATGTATGGAGAAAGTTATTGAATCAGATTGCATGGCTGTGCTAAAAGAAGCTGTAATGTCTTTATTGCTTCGATTTCAAGAAGTGTATCAAGCAAAAAGTGCATAGTGATAAAGGAATACTGCTCCCATTTTCTCCATCCTTTACAATCTGGTCATCGATCTCCATGAAAATGCAACCTAATTACACAATTTATATCTTGGCCCTTTTATCGTCCATCTATTTCTTTAAGGATATGACCCGTAACTTTCAAATATATAAACATATAAATAGGCAGCACATAAAGATAAGCTTGACTTTTTGAATATACCAGTCAAAAATTGATTTTACTTTACCTAATGAAGGGAAGCAATAATTATTAAACATATAAATATGTAAACAAAGAAACACATAACGATGTTTATTATATCATTGATACATTTACATCTTTTGCCTCACGCATTGAAAGAAATAGATAGGCGAAGAATAGGCCAGCTTCTAGATTTTGTAATTAAGTAGCGTTTTCATGGAGATCAATCACCAGGTTGCAGAAGATGGCAGAATGCGTAGCGTGGAATTTAATTAAATTCTAAAATGTTTTACAGCTTGAGAATGGAAGATTTTTTTTCGTGTGTCACCTATGGTGGGGGACGATTGTGCTACGTCAATAAATTGAAAAAAAAGCACTTATCTGTATGACAATTTAAGTCGGTTGTTGCAGCGTATCCTTCAGAAACATAAGTAACGAAAGCTTGTTAAATGAAAAAGGGTGTTCAGTAGATCCTCGTCGTCGTTTTGACGGAGCGTGTTTTCTAGTATCAAATTAAGAGAAGTCAGCGGAAAATAGCACGTAAGAGGAAGCACGCAACGTTTTACCACAAATGCCGTTTGTTAAGAAATTAGTCAGGTGTGCTGCCTATTTAATGGATGCCGAAACAGTGAAAAATAAATAATGATTAAAGAGGAATTTCAATGAGTCTCTCTACCGTGTGGGAAAAAGTGAGAGACAACAGAAAATTCATGAGACATTGAAAACAAACACATATTAGAGAAACGTAGTCTTGGAAGCTGAGATACTTCGGCTGAACAAGATTGTGAAAAGCACATTCGTTAGTTGGGTTAAATTAGTTGATATGGATAGATTATGCATTGATCGTAAGGTTAAATGAGGAACGTAAGGTAAAGGATTAGCGTTAGCTTATTAAATGAGAAGCGTTAATTTAGATAGTTGTGTTGTGGCTGATTTTTGCCTAAGCCAACTAGGTTATGTTTTCGTCGTGTTTGTCTGTCTGTCACCAAGATAACTTAATAAGTTCTGAACCGATTTAAATGAAATTTACAGGGATTGTTNGTATGTTAAGAGGAACAGATGATTAACTTTTGGCGAAGATATGTCCATCCGTTTGTTTGTTCGTCTGCCTAATTTTTTCGCAAAGCCATAACTCAAAAAATTATGGATAGATTTTTACGAAATTAACACGAATTGTTAGGTATATTATAGGGTGGCTATTACTCGGGCAGTAAGAACGTTGCCATGGCGTCAAATCATTCACAGTGAGGATCCTGTCTCTGAGCTTAATGACTTGACTGTGTCCATTTTGGAGAGGTTTGTCCCTAAGAGGACTACTCTTGTGAGGTCTCGGGATAAGCCGTGGTTTGACGACCAGTGTC
>LQNS02278091.1:25302057-25314923 GCA_001587735.2 Parhyale hawaiensis | reverse complement strand
TGTATTACCTGTCCGTGGGAGCGCAAGCGTGAAGTTTTAATAATAATATAACAAAGAGTAAATGACAAATTTTTGGTAATGATCCGATTGTTCGTTCTTTCGTTCGTTTGTCACTGTTTTTAATTTTGAAGCTTATAAGAAAAAAGCTATGGTTTGAGAGTTAATTTGAATTTTTTGCCACCGTTGCCTCGCTTGGCGGAGGTATGCGCTCTCAGAGTGCTCTACCCAGTCAGAATATTGGTTGTAATTATAAAAGAACCACTATGATTATGGTCGAGATCTTGCTTGTTTATTATAGATATATCCTCCATATTCAACCACTTATTTGGTGCATTATGGTAGAGATGTGTCACAACCTTCGCGCATATTGCCAACCATAATTCCCGACCATAAATACCCTATTACAACCATAAAGGTTTTAGCTGCACAACCATGATCTGCAAAGTAAACCGTAAACAACACCCCTTACGACCAAAATCGACTGTTTTCAGCGAATGATACACCTATACTCTACCAAGATCAACTTTTTCAACTATTGTCATATTATACACTGGATGCCTGCTTTGTTTGGTAATGATTACCTGCTTTTGCGAAAAAGGTAATTTATACGTGCGAGTTCGACCAGCAGCTCAGAATGGTGAAAGGCTCTAACCTTCAGGACGATGCTATAGAGCAGGAGCTTGAACCAGTCTGTTCATTTAACACACGTTTAATACAACTTCTTCCAACTCTAAGCTGGCATGCAGCTATACGACACGGTTCAGAGGAAGTTAACAGTAGATGGATGAAGTTTGGCCGTACCCGTTGTCAGGGTACGTAAGGCCAAATTTTTTATGAAACTTGGCATTGCTTTCCATAGAGCTAATGGGAATAATTTGTTTATGAAAATATACAGATATAAACTGAAGAAACATAAAAATAGATGGCAATATTTGATCATAGATTGCAGTACTGTTTTACAAGGGATACAACAAATAAATAGAAATGATGGGTAACTACGCTAAACTGGTAAAGCATTAGTAAAATTTTGAAACAGTAGATAAAAATAACGTCAAGGCAGTTAACGTCCATATATATCTTGAAATTTTTTGCAATTTTGCAATTCATCGACAGGAAAGAAAAAACTGAAAATGTGCACAATTTTTGCATTCTAATATGAATTTTTAGATGTTTCGCATTCAAGCTTTTAGTCGTACAATATTATTTTGGTCGATTATGTTGGGAATTCTACCCATATTATAATAGCACAATTGCATATTCTTCCCCAAATAATAGGAGAAATTCCTCTCATGATCGTACATACGTACGGAGGTCCGTTGATAACCTACCTGGTTATGCTCTAGCATATGCTCTACCATATAAAATCGTCATACATCCATGTACTACCATCTACCATATATAGTCTTCATACATCCATGTACTATCATCGACCTTCGTTTTCTGACCAACCTTAAACAACGAATATTGCCTTCACCAATATCGACATAAATATGCTAAAATCAACGTTATTTTTTGGTCGACATATCTACCATATTGTTTCATCATCCATAATCTACCTTAATCTCTCATACACCACTATATTCTACCATAATCACAACCATTATTTCCGACTGAGTAGTTGTTAATCTTTTCAACGTGCTCACTCATCCACTCGATCGTATGTGTTACTGTACCGCAGAAGCTGCTGACAGGAGCGTGTACAGTTTTCTGAGTTTTCTCACTCCGTTAAATGAACAGATATCCTTAAATTGCCTAGTGATGCCTTCTAATGAAGCTAACTGATTTCTCGAAGTTTGATATCTTTTAGAGGCGTACAAAAAATTGTGTTGACAACGATGCTGCAGGACATTCGGGTGAGTGACTAAATGAACGCATTCAAAAGATAGAAGCCTGTTAAGACCTCTAAACGAGTGTTAGATTTGATGAATTGATGATGAGGAGCGTTAGCATGGATGAATAGCGTTAGCTTGGCGGAGGAGCGTTAGATTACGTGAGGAGCGTAAGGTTGGGTGAGGAGCGTTAAGTTGGATGAGGAGCATTCGGATGGATGAGGAGCATTAGGTTAGGCGAGGAGTGTAAGGGTGGATGAAGAACATAAGATTGAATTAGGAGCGTTAGGTAAGACGAAAAACGTAAAGTTAGATGACGAGTATTACGTTAAATGAGGTGCATTAGGTTCGATGATATGCGTTCGGTTAGTTGCAGAGCGTTGGGCTAGTGTAAGAGCGTTGCCTTCGTTAGATGGGGACATTCATGAGAAGATGCACGTTCTAATAAATGAGAAGAGTTAGGTTGAATGAAGTACGCTAGATTGGATGAGACGCTTCAACTCAATTGTTAGCATAGATGAGAACGGTAAGGTTTCTGAGGCGTGTTAGGTTAGGTGAGGTGCGTTAGATTAGATTAGGTACGCTAGGCTAAATTATGCCCTTTAGACTAGAAGAGCAACGTTCGGTTATGCGGCCTGCTTAAAGATAGATATCGAGCATTCGGATCAATGACCGGCGTTCCCTTAGACGGAATGTGTTACGCGCAGACGGACTTTGTTGGATTAGGCAAAGGTTGTCATACTTAAGTGGCAGGCTTTAGCTTAATTATTAGAATATCTGCTTTAAGCAAATCTTATGCCGGGTTCACACGTCATTTATCGCAACGCGTTCAGCCATCCACTTATCCGAATGTTTTGTAGCGTCGTTGTCAGCACAACTTTGTGTGCGCCACAAAAAGTTATTAAAATATCAACCGTCAAACTAGTCACTTCTGCGAGTGTCACCAGGCAAGTTACGGATATTTCTTCCAATTTGGTGTGAAATAAAACTCAGAAAACAGTGCACTTTTCTGATATTTCTTGGGCCAGGAACACATTCGGGCGAGTGAATGAGAGAACGCCTTGAAATGAATGACGTGTGAACTCGGCATATATAATGCAAGTTGTGAAGCATAGCCTGGATTTGGTACATTCCAATGAGTAAGGACATTTATCAACCGTGGAATTTGTACGGGTCCCGCTAGTTTTGTTATATTTGTACAGCGTATACAGCATTTAAAGTATGTCATGGATTTCGTACCCATCACTGTTAACAGTATATTTTTTTAACAGACTTCCCTAGGAAGTTGTCAGTGCATATATACAGTCAGTACGGTCAGAAACTGTTTAGAGAAGCAACACTCTTCATAATTATGAACTCTTCCTTCAGGACTCATTAGCTCTTAACGCTAAAATCATTAGAGACCAGGATGTTCCCTTATCTTCATACACCATCTACACGTAACTCAATGTCTTTGAACCCCCGCGAATCTGCTACAGCTAATCGTGTTTGCATAAGCATTCCTTTGGCTGAGGTTTACACCGAAGATATCTAATTCATGTTATTTATAACTCCGGTCCCCTGTGAGCTATTTCCATCGGCATACTGGAAATAGCTATTAGTGGGCCGGAGCGATATTTTCAGCTTCTCTGGGAGTGACCCTGTTAGTCCGTTTACTGCCAGGTATCTAATTAAAAAAAAAAAAATAATAGATTTGAGCACTGGCATGTAAATATTACTTGCTTATATGTCGCTGGCGTGTAAGGATGTAATGAAGAACAAAGATTGATATAAAGCCTAGTTGAACAGCTACAGGCTATTGCTGTCGTTACATACATTGCCTTCACTATTGCCTAGCTGGATGTAATGAACAACAAAGATTGACATAAAGCCTAGTTAAACAGCTACAGGCTATTGCTGTCGTTACATACATTGCCTTCACTGTTGCCTAGCTGGAATTTCCTGTCCATCACTCGATTCGAGTGAACTCCAGCAGCTGTGCAGGTGCTCGCTCCAGGCGACGTCTCCGGAGATCGACAACAACCAATTATTGATATTTACGGGGCTTCGCAGTAAAATTACGGAAACAGCAACTTACGCTCCGTAGCGGCCCAGCGAAGCAATTTGTATTTTCTGGGATGGGGGGGAGAAGGCAGGGAACCATCTGCTGAATCTGCTTGCTGCTAGGCTGAAATTTCAACCTTTTAGTTGTCTTTCAAGCTAAATAGCAATTTTCATACTAATAATGCGATTTATTAGTTGACCGAACGGTCCGTTACAGCTTAAGGGCTAGTCCGTTACCGTTTATTCTATACGGCCAAGTAGCGTCCATCTCATCAATATGAGTACCATTGCTATTCCCTGCATGGACTTGACAGCTTATTCGAAATGAAAAAAACCCTGGAATGTATAAAGGAACATTGACAAAATACCGCAAGTAAGGAACAAACAGTCCATGGTGATGTAAACAATCTATGTATCTGCCAGAAAGACAAATTCGGCACCATAAGTCAAGGCAGTCCGGCGGCTACAGATCTGCAGGCTACTACATACTGACGGCCGCTGATCGCTTGTGGCCCGCCAAGGAGGTCTGTTTGTATATCTATATGCCTGTCTATCACCAAAATAAATTAAAACGTTATGGATGGATCTTTATGAAATTTACAGGGATTGCTAGGTATATTAGGAGGAACAGATGGTTAACTGTTGGTAAAAATCAGTTAATCCATTTGTTTGCTTGTCATCTTCTTTCTTCTCGGTAGCATCACTAAAAATTTATGGACTGATCTTTATGAAATTTGCAGGCATTGTTAGGGTTATTACTAGGAGCAAATGAACAAATTCTGGTGTCGACGTGTTTGTTTGTCTCTATAGTTGTTTTTATGTTTGTCAGAAATATAACTCATAAAGTTATTAGTGGATCTGCATGAAGTTTGTAGGAATTGTTGAACATGTTAAAAGGCACAAACTACCAAATTTCGGTGATGATCGGTTTGTTCGTTTGCACAACTATTGTCAAAATGTTTGTCAGGACACAACTCAATTAGTTACTGACGGATCTTCAAGAAAATTACATGAGCTGTTATTTCTGTAAAGAAGCACAAATGACCAAATTTTAGTGTTGATAAAGGAGCAATCCTGATTTCAGGACATATTTTAATTTTTCGTTAATATTACCCAGACTGCGCTCTCAGAATGTTCTAGTCAGATTTATTTTGGCTTGCCGGCCATGTAAAGAACTTCCGTGGCAACTTACCGGAGAAGTATCATGTTTGTTTTTATTAATTTACTTGAAAAACAGTAGTTATCATGTGACTTTCAATGTTATTGCATCAATTATCTACAACATAGTGAAGAGTTTAAAGACCGATGAGTACTTAACCTGTCCATTTTCTGTCACGCTGAAGAAAAACGAGAAAACTACGCCAGGCTGGAAACTGTGGTCATCCTGTCACTCGTCGTTTTAAGAATGGCCTAGAAAAATAAACGAGTTCGCAGATCATGACGACATTATATGAACGTCATAGTTGACTGCACTTCTTGCTCCTCCAACGTAAAAATCATAGCAATGAGTCTATCTACAGTTGCACTCAGGACTCATCGATTCTGATTCGTACTCTTTTAACATCCAACACCAACTGCTCGTAGGTGACGCTCTAGTCATCGGAACAAAGGATAATCTATTCTTCAATGTACAGCAGATGGGCGAAAAACACAAGGATTTCATTTTACGATTATTTCTACCTCCTCCAAGGAGGTTATGTTTTTGTCGCGTTTGTCAATTAGTCTGTCTGTCTTTCCCTCTATCTGTTTGTTTGTCTGTCTCTCACCAAGTTAACTCACAAAATTATGGTTTGATCTTTACGAAATTTATAGCGATTTTTAGGTATGATAGGGGGAATAGATGATTAACTTTTAGTGAAGATCCGTTCCACTATATGTTTATCTGCTTTTTTTCTCGGTAGCATCACTCAAAGAATCAGGCTATGGCCAAATCATAAAAAAATTTGCAGGAATTGTTAGGGTTAGTACAATGGGCAAATTTTAAATTTTTGTATTGATCGGTTTGTCCGTTTCAATGTTTTATGTTTGTTTTTATGTTTTGAACGAAAAACTCAGAATTATCTTGGATGTCAAACGGAACAACAAAAACATTCCTCAGATGGCTACGAATGATATGTATTTGAGGTTGCAACTTTCAATGTTTTAAGATGCTTATCACTATTTCCTTCTCAAGTTTTTTGCTCGTGGCTATTGCAGGTGAAACAACATACTTTCATAGTAACTTTTCCCAATTGGCAAGGTCAAGTCACTACGATACTAGGGGTAATACCTAAACTGAATTTACCTGATGTTCGACTGGAAATTGAGAAAAATTCCACCGTCTTTCAATGCGTTGACATTTATAATAGTTTACCTGATGAATTATTACAGCCGATGAGTCACCAAACATTTAAAATAACTTTCAGAAACTATTGTTTATGTAATTATGGCGACCGATAAAATGTCCTGTGCCCAATAAGTGCAAAGTACTTTTATTTGGCTTATTTTCAGTTTCATGTTTTAGATATTGCACATAATTATTGCATTTTACGTTTGTGGATGAGATTTGGAAACAATAAAGGTATAAAGGTAAAGAAGTCCGTGACATAACTCAAATAGTTATGAACTGAAATTGATGAAATTTGTAAGAATTCTTAAAAGTGTTAAAATTTATAGATGACTAAATTTAGATGATCGGTTCGTCCGTTTGAGTCTTTGACTAATGTTAGTCAAAATGTTTGTCAGAACATGACTCAGAGAGTTAAGGACAGATGATCAAGAAAATTGCAGCAGCTGTTATCATCAACAAGCACAAAGAACCAAATTTTGGCTATGGTTAAAAAGGAAATCCTAGTTTCAGGATCAATTTGAAATTGTTGAAAGCATGCATTGCCTTTCTTGGAGTAAGTATGGGCTCTCTTTTTAGTATATTTTAGTCTCGTCGCCTGAAGATTGTTTCAGTACAAATCGAAAACTTGCATTTGTTAATGGAGCAATGCGTCATCGTTGCACCATTTTTAACTTTTATTAGACGAATTCATACCATGAAATCTAAACATATAGAACCGAGCTACAAGCAGATGGAATCAGCTGACACACCTCCCAGAACAAAAGCATTTTTCTTGAATAATATCTCATCCCTATATCATACATAAGGTGTGTGAAAATATATTCTAAGTGAGGAGGAAAATCTTCGACTTATGAATTGCAAGCAGCAGCGGCATAAACCTAACCTTCCCAATAAATAACGTCCGTCGCCTAATACTGATGAGCACCGTCTAACCATTTAGGTCATCTTTACACGAGAGTAGAAACATTGGAATGTTTCTCCTTACCTTTATGATTACGCCGCCACAGATGCAGCTTCAACTTATATAATATTAGGGTATTCGAAAACTGCTTACAAAGTGAGCCGCCACAGGAGCTATTCCGCTACATAGAGGGCCCTTTCTCAGCTTCAGATATCTCTCTCACTTTGTATTGAGCATGAACTCACAACGGAACATATTTGAAATCGATATGTCTAAACTTAAATTTTCCCCTATTCTGATTCTCGTGTGCAGAGGGCTTAACACACATCCTATTATCTATCTCGACACTCTGATATCACTGGTGGACCCGCAAATGTTCTACCATCGAAGGATTCGTCTTTAGATCCTGATAACCACATAGGGACAACAGAACCACTATAGCGGTCTCACTCTTCGCTGTTACTTTTTATATTGCTCTTCTTTCAGATTTTCTGCAGATAACGAAATTTAGCCTTTAACAATCCTAACATTGCCATTTTTCATAGGAGTATCCGATGATTTCAATTCTATAGCGTGATCCGTGGCTGTTCTACACAGTACCCCATCATGTTTCTGTTCTGCTTTACGCGATAGCTATATCACAAGATATAAGAGGATCGGCAATTTCTTCAATATATGATTCATTTGGTCGTAACACTAGTTTTGACAGTTCTTATTTTTATTTCTTTAAGCTTCGAGCTTTCACTTAAAAAAAAAGCTTTAGAATGAAGCTTTGTACTAAAAACGAATTTTCCCAAGTTTAGATCATTCTGCAAAGGGAATAGTACGAGTATATATCATACGTATGAAATGAACGTCATGTTTTACCTTGGAAACTGACTGAATTTTTTTTAAAAAGCAAAAAAAAAGCACGACTATGGTTGACATTCGTCCATGTCGAATTTTCCCGTATCTACATAATACAGAAAGCGTAACATACAGACGAATAGACGTACGTCCCTATGTAACCATAAGCAGAATAATATTATAGATAAATATAATACATATTAATATCTTTCGTGTCACGCACTTTTAACGAAATAAGCGAAAATTAAGTCAAGTTGCAGATTTTGTAATTATGTTGCATTTTTATGGAGATCTATAAGAAACATTTTAAACTAGAGCCCTCAGGGGCATATTGTGGCTGGCCCTTTCCCTGCCACAATATATTTGGACATCACGCACCCAAAGGTCCCGAGTGCCTTCTCCGCAGGGGATGTAGCATCTGGCCGCAGTTCCTGATGATGAGGTTAGTTTTGTAAAGTTAGGTAGGCTCTCAATACTTTCCCTTATGTTTCGGGAGGTGGGCTGCCGATCGAGGTGGCTGACCTATTCCCGCTAGACTTCTACTTTCTTGTATTTCGTTTCCTTTCCATGTGCGGCGTAACTGAGCGACAGCGTTCAGCCGCGCCCGGGATTAGAGATGCTCAAGTTGCGCCTTTTTCCTGTCAGTAGCGCACTGACACTCTGAGACCTACCGGCAGAAAAGCCGAGACAAAAATCATTGACAATTTAAAATGCGCCCTAGTCGGTGTACGAGCCTGTGGTTAAACACAGGAATAGTTCGGCGCGATATTGGCAGTGTTCCACTGAAGCGCTGGTAAAAACTCCTACTACTACTTCAAACTAGAGCACTCTGAGAGCGCATGCCTCCATCGAGCGAGGCAACGGTAACGAAGAATTCAATTTGGCTTCAAAATCACAATTTTCTTTGTATCAACTCCAAAATCTAATCATTTGTGCCCTCTGATGGTATTAACAGTTTATGCAATTTTCGTGAAGATCCGTTGATAACCTTTTGAGTTATGCTGCTAACAAAAATTATGACAAACATGGGTCAAACATAAAAACGAACCCACCGATCTGCACTAAAATTTAATCTTTCATGTCTTTTAACATTAATAACAACTCCTATAAATTTAATAAAAATCCATTTATAATTTTTTGATAATGACAAAAATTTGGTCATTCACTCTTCGTAATATACCTAACAACTGGTGTAAATTTCATAAAAATCCGTCCATAACGTTTTGAGTTATTGAATTAAGAAAAACAGGCAGACAAACAAACAAACAAACAAACACACAAACAAATAAACTCATGGACGGATCTTCACCAAAAGTTAATCATCTGTTCTTCCTAACATACATAACAATCCCTGTATTTCGTCAAAATCTATCCATAACTTTTTGAGTTATCTTGGTGACAGACAGGCAAACAAATAGACAGACAAACCCGACGAAAACATTTCCTCCTTGGCGGAGGTAACCAGGTTGTAGAAGATTACGAAAAGGGAATCTTTTTAATTGAAAGCACTTCATGCTCAGCTAACGCCAAAATCGAAACAATAAAGATATTTACAGATTCTCTTAGCCCCGCCAAGGCCTCTGGTTTTTATAACTTTCTCCATGCATCCAAACTATGTTTACTCTCAGTTTACGAACTATAACTTCAGTAGATGATCAACGAAGTACAGGGAGAAGCGATGACATTTCGCGGGGTGGTAGACACATAAATTATTTTTTCTAGCTTGCTAGTCTTTCTATGACCGTGCAGTTTTCGCTTCAAGAAAAGAACTTCGAACTGAAAGTGTATCTTTTGGCGGGGAAGATATGTTGCGGGGAATTTAAATCATATGCAGTAACAATTTACTGCTTGCTAATGTAAGCTCAATTGTTTTTTTTCGCAAATCATCTAAGCTGGGGAACGAGTGTGCTGCTTAGATGCATTGAAAGAGAAAGCACTTATCTCTTAGTTATAAGAATCTAAGTTGGCCGTTCTAGGGTATTGTACAGGAGCATATAACAAATGTGTGTTAAATGAAGATGAGTCTTCAGAAATTCCTCGTTACCATTTTTGACAGCGCGTGTAGTCTAATAAAAATAACTCTAAGTTTGACCTGTGGCAAGAACCTTTTTACCTTTAACTTTTTTACAAGGCTAGCTATAATGAAATGGTGTGTCTCATCACACGGTACAGGGGTAATCTGTTAAGTTCTCTGCACCAATGCAGCGAAGAGTTCTTTTTCTCTCGTTTATTACCTGTGCTCCTGTGTGAGATTGAGCTGCTCAATGCCATTCGTGTCTGCAGGTGTAGGCTGAGTGTATCTATTTATTCTCATTGTGCGTGGTCACCAATATTTGTGACTGGGCCTAATCACTAGGTTGAACATTGGCTACTTTGTTTGTACTTGTGAGCTTGTAAACGTATTTTGTGAACCCATTGTGTTCTTAATAAAAGTTATTTATTTATTTATAATATGATGGTTTGAAATATGGCAAATTCATTGAAATTATTTTACGTTCAACAGCAGGTATCTTAGGCTTTGAATTAGAAATATAGTTTAAAATTTTATTTAAAGTTTTATAAATCATTTTTGTGAGTAGGAGTTTGCGATAAAATATCCTTTTAGGAAAGATACCTGCGCAGTAAAAATAGATAGTTACTTAAGATCTAGTAACGATATCAAAGAAAAGTAAAGGAAAATAATAAGATTATAGAAAACGTGGTATGTTTTGGCATGTTCAAATAAGCTCCGAAATGAGGCCTGCAAGGTTTGACGTATCAAAAACACAAGACATAAATGCACTGGCTATGACCTCCACAATTGAGATTTCGTCCTTTGCCATTAATGGATGGCCTTTGAGACTGCCAGAAAAGGTAAAGTCAACTTAGACCACACCCTCACCTGGGAAACTCACATGCACTGGTGTGTGCTGCGGGCATAGGCCCACTGGCCCCAGATGAGTAAGTGTAGTCGCGGTCGACCTAGGGTCACAAAGAACTATGGCGTCAATTTGACGGAAGGAACAAATGACCCGAGACCCCCACCCCGTTCATCTGGGAGGAAGGCAAGTTCCACCACGGCGCACACAACTTGCGAATGAGAACATCTAGATCTGCAAAGAGCTCGCGTGCCTGGGATGGTCTCGAACCTGCGAGCGATACAAGGTGTTAGAGCTGCGAACGGAAGCATGCTGCTACCGTGGCGGCATGCTTGTTCATGCTTGTTTGGAAAGTGGAGAGCTTCGTGTCTAACACTGGCAACACGATTCGGAGCAGTAAAGTCAAAGTCCCTAGTGAAAGTGTTGGACAAGGCAAGCCTCGGCGGTTGAATTTGAAAGCCTAATCGAAAGTGCCCTTTAATGAAAATAGCATACCGAATAATTGGCCAGGTGTGTATCAACTGTTAACGTATACTTAACTCATATATAGACAAAAAAAAAATAGAGCACTCTGAGAGCGCATATACCTCCGCCAAGCGAAGCAACGGTAACGATGAATTAAAATTGGCTCGGAAACCATGATTTTCCTTGTATAAACTCCAAAATCTAATTATTTGTGCCTTTTAATAGTAATAACAGTTTATGCAATTTTCTTGAAGATCCGTTTGTTGTTATCTGAGATATGCTAACAAACATTATTACAAATCAACCGATCTGCACCAAAATTGAACTATTTATGTCTTAACCCCATAAAATTTCATTAAGATCCATTCATTTTTTTAAGTTATTGTGCAAACAAGCATAAAATTAAAAACGGTGACAAACAAACGAACAAACGGATCATTACAAAAATTTGGTCATTTACTCTTTGAGATACACCTGACAACTCATGTAAATTTCATAAAAATCCGTCCATAACTGTTTAAGTTATGGCATTGAGAAAAATGAGGCAGACAACGGATGGACAGATCTGCAGCTAAAGTTAACCTGTAAATTTCGTTAAAATTGGTCCATAACTTTTGGAGTTATCTCGTTGACAGACAGAATAACAGACAAAGAGCCAGGCAGACATATAGGCACCCCGACGAAAACATAACCTCCTTGGCGGAGATAACAATAAGTGATTACCGGGAAAACGGTGCAAGAAAACGTTATTATAGACAAAAGAGGATATTTATGAGATATTTAAATAAACAAGTTTGTGCAACGCAGTCGTGAAAGATGAGCTAATACGACTGAAGGAGAAAGCAAATATATAGAACGTTCCTCTGAGGTGTGAGATAAAAAACACAGGAAGAGAGTTAATACTAACTCCGCGTTATCGCGTGAGGTGGATATGCTGTGATAAAAATGGAATGAATGTCAATTTCTCTTAGAAGCATGTGCTGTTTTGATGACAGCAAGCATAAAGATTATGTTAATGGTATTCTTGATCATGTGATCTCACCTGATGAGCAATGTACTATATCGGACAACGAAGTCCGTGAGGCATTAAAGCTACTTAAAAATAATAAAGCAATAGGTGCGGACAACGTTCCCGACGGAGCATACAAATACAGCCCTCCGAAGCTTGTAACCTTACTTGTTGCATTTCTCTCTTGCTGCCTTACTCTATCTTTCCTCCCAGATAATCTAATGCAGGTCATCATATCGCCAATTGTAAAAAGTAAGAAAAGTGTGCTTCAGACAAGAGCAACTACCGCCCTATAGCCGCAGCCACGTCTCTTTCAAACTTAGTAGAACTGGTTCTTGAGAGACGGATGGCAATATATGTGAATACTGCAGATAACCAGTTTGGCTTTAAAGCAAAAGACGGCACAGAAATTGCTGTCTTTGCGATAAAACAAGTTATAAAACATTTCACCGACAATGGCTCTCTCATGTATCTGTGTTTTCTAGACGCTAAGGCAGCATTTGATAGAGTGCATCATTACTCTCTGTTTAAGTGTATGCTGGAGAAACAAATACCACCCTACATTGTAAAAATGTTAAAATATTGG
>LQNS02278091.1:25268755-25289557 GCA_001587735.2 Parhyale hawaiensis | reverse complement strand
TGGGAAAGAAGAACAGATGGAAGAAAGATCAGTATGAGTTACAGGTGAGAAGGAAGCAAAATGGGTACGAAAGGCAGACAAGACGATCGTGATGACGACCCAACGGGTCACGGGTCGTCTAGTACCACTTAAAACTAGGCTGAGTAGTTTCTTACATCTGTAACACAATTCAGAATGATGAAAGCAAAACTTCTATTTTAAGTTCTATGCAAGTCAAGCCTTGTGGTTTTATGTTGATCCTACTCTAGCACGTTAGTCACTCGATGAAACCTTAATTCTAAACTTGTGTTTACATATAAAGTAAAGTTCTAATTCTCACGATCAACTGCACATCATCTCTCGCTCTGGACACTGCACAAATCATTTCGAGAAAATTAAGTGTGTAGCCTCATTAGAGTATGAGCCCTTTTTTATTTTCGATCCGAAATGATATACACTGCCCGGATAAAGTGTCATACAACTCCCACAACTTAGTTGTGTTTAGTTAAGCCAATAGCCTCGACTTGTCCCTCTATTCAGTTTTTGAAACCTGGACCCAGCTTTGAGTTTCGGATAATTCGGACATATGACTGTCTTACTCTGTTGTGTGATTCTGTACTAAGTAATGTCCTGGGATTGACTTCATTAGCATTAGCGGGATGTTAGTGTGTTGTGCCCGCTTGCCCAGCTAAGTTGGTGTGAAGTCTTGTGAATCCCGGCAGCGCTATCGTCTCTCATGACGATTTGTGTGCGTGTTTGTGTACGTAGATCGTGCGCGCGTGAGTGGCGTTCAAGTTGGTGCACCGCGGCGCTGCTCGCTGTGTCGCTGATTAAGTTGGGTTAGGTTAGGTTAGGTAATGTTGGATAACGTTAGGTAACGTTAGGTAACATTAGGTAACGTTAGGTAAGGTTAGGTAAGGTTAGAAAGGTTAGATTGGGCAAGCTGCGTCAATGTACCGTACCTGGTATTTACGCCCCAGTGTGGGTTCACTGTCCCAAGCACACACGGGGATGGTCTGAGGGTCGTAGTAATCATTTAACCCTTCCGTCTCTGTCGTAACAGCTTTTGCTATAATTGACAAGGGCCGCGCAGTCAACTGCAGCCTACAGGGAAATGCGCATGTATATCTGCAGAACCAACGAATGCATGTCGGCCTATTTGCGGTCCCACACACAAATATATTTCGCACACATTTTACTTGTCCGAAGCTTCATACGAGAGCTTCGGCTTTGCCATTCATAATCGTGTTGCAAGTGTAATTAGGAACTCGATTTCCCCGACTATCGCTGAAAAGTCAATTAGACAACACCTAATAAAGTTTTAACCCATTTCAAGAGTAGTAGAAGGAAGTTAAATGCTTAAAGCTCTAATCTTGCGGGTGAAACAAATGTTTTATTCCAACGGCAAATGTAAAACGCAAGTTGCAGTCCCGCATAAAAAAAAAAGTATTAACATAATTTACGAGTGCTGTCAGCCTATTCAAAAAAAAAAAAAAAACCTAAAGATATGCCATCGAGCTCTGTCGAAAAGATCACTGATGCTTACGACACAGAAAAAAATTAATTCAAGTTTTTCACCAGAAGTGTTACACGCTGACCATTAAAATAGATGTAATAGCACCGTCTGCTGTGTTATTATCGGAGGGAATTCACGACCCAATTGTGGATCGGTTGAGCGATGTTTAACTCTACGCTCTAGCGCCGGGTTGCATCCCGCAACCTAAGGCTCNAACCTAAGGCTCAGAGCACTTCGCGAATGATGTGCGCTGTTTTAGGCAGAGCGCTGTTTTGCTTTAAATAGTCAATACAGCATTCAATTGCTATGCTGAACAGTGCCATTAATCTATGCTTTAGATTCTTTTTATGTCACAGTTTGTTAGCCCACAAGTTAAGCATTGTATGAACTGAGGAAAGCAATACTTGCGAAGCCTTATTACGCACCCTATCTATTGTAACTGCAAGTCATTAACACATGACAAGAGCTGCAGGTATATGTAGAAATACGAGGAATTTAGAAGTAAGGTGAAAAGCATTCAAGGCAGAACGTACAGCAAAAAGCAGATAAAGTAATACGAAATGTATTTAAAATTTATTTTAGAAAATATTAAATACATTGTATTTAAATACTCGAAAATGTAGTTAAATACAGTATTTAATTACATGTCTTCAAACGTATCTGTAAATACATTTTTAAATAACAAAATGTATTTAAATACAATAGTATTTAAATACTGCCCATCACTGTCCACGCATCAGAATCGAAAGTTTAAATTTGGAATTTTGCTTGCAGGAGCGAAGTTCTGCTGCCATGAATTTATATATGTTAGCATCAATTATAATTTTTGTTGACATAATCGAAGGACAAGCTGCAGGTAGGCTGCATCTTTTGAACCAAAATCTGAACCATATCCTAGAAGAATAAAACGGATCATCGTTAATTCAATACTGTCATTTTTGACGGCCGGTGTACACTAGTCTGTTACTTTGCTCTGTGGGAGAAAATTTTTGAAAAAGAAAGGCTACGGAACGAAGGTGATGAGAACGAATACGGAAACACAGACAGAGAAAACGTTCGAGCGGAGAAGAAACCTTAAATCCAGCACCTTGCCACCCAGTCACCACAAAACTAGAGGTAAAAGTACCCTACCACCATATTCATCTGTCATCAAAGTTCATGCAATATTTTGAACTGATATCTATAGAATCTCTTCTACTGCAAATGAGACCAGCCATCTTTATTTGTCGTATTTTCGATAATAATGCCTTTGGATCGGGTTGTACATAAATTGAGCTACCATTATATTTATATCAGCAAAAGTCGAGCTATAGCTAGCAATGTTTGACCATCAAGAGAACTTGACTGTCAGCGATACAAGGTAAGGAGCTGATTATCGTAGCTCCCCAGGAGACATACACGATTCTCACTTACTTTCATTCTTTCTTTCTCGTTTTGCCAGATACAACCAAGATTATCCAGTTCTGGATACTCTTTCTACTAAATATGGCTTGCGTATCGCTCTTTCTAATTATAGAAACGAAAAAAAGTGAAGCAGTAACATTTTAATCTTTAAGGTGAAACTATTTAATAGTGTGCATTATGCTTAAAATGAAGCAGTAGCTCGTTTCCCTCACAACACTTGAGAGACTCATTTGAATACGTAAACGAAGGCGTTCTTCTCTTCAGTCACGATTGCAAGCTACAGTCAGCTGATGGACTCGTCTGAGCTTCGTACCCTTCCGGCAGTTGCGCTGCGCCCAGCGACAGGCTCCTCTCGGGTATCCCATGGCAACAGCGAACCACATCCGCCCGACCCCTCGTCTTCTCTCTTACAATTTGTGGGTGCGCGTGTGATTTCCATAGTTTGGTGTGACTTCATTTCTGCCACTCGCCTGACCTGCCAGCTGTTCGCTTAAATGGATGGCAGCATCCGCTTGGATACGACCCCAAGGAAAAGCCTGGTTCGCAACAGCGAGCTGTACGGGCAGCACGCGGCGATGCCCTCCAACTGCCTGACCTCTGACCCAGTCTCTCTCTGCCCGCAGCGGTCGGGAGGAGATCGTTGCAATCACCGACCGCTGGCGGGCGCACGCGGGGCATCTGCGGCTCGCAGTGGGTGTGTGAGTCAGCTGCCGGCTGGCTTGGTTCTCTCCAGCAACTGCAGTGATCAACGCCTGCGGCATTATGGCTTTTCCTCCGTAGCTTATCAATTCAATTTTGCTTGCAAGTAATGACTGGGTATTTTTAATACGTCATTGCCAACGCTTTGCGGGGCCCCATTCTATATTATTGATTTCATGAAAATTTCAAAGCTTGATTTCATGCGATGATTTGCTCTGACATTATATCATAAATCTTCGGTGACGAGACACAGATCGCTTGCTTTGTGTGATCCCTCAGATGAGGTCGCCAGTCGTGACGATGTAATTGCGTGCTAAAAACGCAACACGTTATCGGCAGTAGACTATTTTTTACGCAAGTTAATATGTGCCCAAATTATGTAAACAAATTCGCAACTAAACAGATAAATAACTATTTTTTTTTTGTTTGGCCATGATCACAAATTCAGTTAGTATCGTCACACCATGCAATGCGACAGTGTAAGTAGGTACAGTATTTCATGTTTGCATAGCAGCATCTACCCGTCCTCTGCGCTCTCTAAACTCATAAATGGTGACACTATGGATGGTGGTGGCCCGCCCAATACTGTTGAAGTTAGTCCTTCATAGTACTACATACATATTTAGGCCATGCGCAGCTGTACTAAATTTTGGAGCTTCTCAGGCTCAATCGGTTTGCGATTATTGCTTGAAACTCGATCTAAAGCAGCGAAACGAATGATCAGGATTGAATTTTTGGATTAGTTATTACTAATCGGACGAGCTTTTATTGATTGCAATGGAAATATTTCAAAGGAGAGAATGGTGTACTTTGAGTCATGTCTTCCTGCAGCGCTGTCGCTCTGCATGATCGGCCTGGCAGGGGTCTCTAGCTGAAGGCTGACGCGCATGGACAACAAAAGTTGCCCCGCTGCTGAGCATATTCTCCTGACAGCGCTGCCGCGACTCCCTGCCCTGACGCATCACATACCACGGGGGTGACACTCTGAACATGCATCATTACTTAGTAACACGTTTGTGTCATGAACAGTGGACGTTGCAAATGTAAACTTACTCTACACTGGACGATATAAGCGTAATTTTTCTTAGTAAAATCGTAAAAACTAGTGTGGGAAGTTAACGACTTGGCAAACATACAAAAATTGAACTAGTGCTCTCAGCTAAATAACTGGAATAGTAGCTATGGCTCCTATGCAACTTTTGTTATTCGAGTGCACTCATCTTAAAATTTAATGATGACCATTCCTGGTACGAGGCAACTTAAACATGTAACAACGTCAAAACAATGATACCGAATAATTGGTTCTCTGCCCATCAGCTTATTTACTCCTGGCGGTATGTTCTTGACCTGAAAGTTCTGACACTATCTCCAGTAATGATTGCATAGGTCTTAACCCTAGCTGCTCCAAGGCGATCCAAAATTGTACCGCCCTACCGTTTTTCGTTCACAGTTCTACGCTCAGTGATATTCAGTGCCCAAACTTCCGTGACTTTTCCTAAATTCTCATTAGCATCAATAAAGTTCCAAGATACCCGCACAATATAGCCAACAATTGCGATAAATAGCAGAATTTTAGAAAATTTGGTGATCAAATTTCGGTGAGTGCGCGCTTCTGGGTCGACGTCAGGTAGCATCACAGCAGCAGCTATGCATTGCTAGTCGCCCACTAGCCCGCGAGGACTAAGATAATGTGGCACACACGCTCCTCACTGTTTGAATGGTGTGCATTCGTAGATTTCTTAACGAAAAAGAACTTATGAAATGGTTGCTAAATGATAGAGAAAAGGCTAGAAATGAAAAATAGAAGCAATAATACGTTCAGCTCGTTGAAGTAAAAGATCATTATATAAATTTGCAACATATATACAGTTTGTATTAAGCGCAGAAGCATTGTCACTCTCGCTGCATTATATGTAATTCACCGTTATAAATAATACATAATCGTTGTCATAGTATAGTGAATAATAGATTAGTCTAAATATATCAGGAAGAAGATTGGCTTAATAATTGAAGTCTGACCCATTCTACCTGTTCTCTGCTGCAATTATCAGTGCAGTGCCGCTGTGCAGTTATCTGCAGCTTCTGCAGTTACCGTGAAAGTATGACAACTGCTGCTGATGTGCAGCTGGAGCATTCACCCAGTATGCTCCGGTGAATTTTTCTTATATATAAATTTAATTAACAATAAAACTACTGTTAGCCATAATTTTTTTAAATAAATAAGTGAAATAGTAGTTGAATTAATGACTTTGAGACTCTGACGAAAAGAACTTGGATATTGGAGAAGTTATAAGCATTTTCAGAGGGCGGTACAAATATGTCTCGCCTTGGCACTCAAGCGGCTGAATAAAATTGGTAACGGATAGGGTTAAGCAATATTCGTACATTGCTTGACATTCGCTGATACACTAACTCGAAATGCCGTTAAAAAGTATTTCCACAAAATATCGAAAACCCTTTACTTTAGTAAGAACAAGGTCTTCCCAAGCAAAGAAAGGATTAACTGGATATATAACGAAAATATTAATTAAAATGGATTTATACGCTTCAATTAAAAAGTGGGAAATTCTCTGATATTCGGGCAAACTATAAGAGACATTTACTATATATGTAAAATAAATAATTTGAAAAAACATTATTTAGTACTCATGGAAACATTACAAGAAACTCATTTAAACGTTGCATGGTACATAAGAGAATGTAGCTTATTTTTAGGTTACAAACAAATAAAGGACGTTTAGACATCATTACGCCCCATTGCTTGGCCTCCGTCAGGCAATAGTATGCGCTGCCACCGTAGATACACATTAGATCGTTTGTAGCCAGGATCATTGCGTATCACTTTTAGTATTGAGTTGTTGGAGTTTTCAATCCTATTTTTTAGGCTTAAAGCGCATTTCCTGGACCTGACTTTGAGGCAATCAGTGCACTTTTGAGCAAATATTCGACTTACATTATTAGACTTTGGCACATTTATTAATCTGCTGAATAAGTCGTCATAAGCAACGCACAAGCGCTCAATAGATTTCTTTTTTAATTGCACCAAAGTAAGTTACAGTACAGGGGGTAACAATCGGTCGGGAACAGCTGGCACTGACCTCATCAGAACAGTGTCCGAATTTCCCAAATACCGCGCTACCAGCTCCATGGAGCCTGCTCGGTTCATTCTTTATATCCTGGTCAAAAAAACATCAGTTATTTTTTGACCCCGATAAGAGAAGCTTTTTAAGTACGTAAGCTCTACACCACTGTTTTCACTGTACAATACGATACTCAATGCAAAGTTTATTCTCTTGGCTCTCAGAAACTGCTAGCAATTTTCGTACTCCTGTAGGATGGAGAGGCAAGCACCATGTCGCCATAATAACTATGTGCATTTACTACTTTAAAGGGACAGGCTACTGTAGCTGCATTCAACTTGGTGCGGATCCAGTCAACGAAGATATTGAACAGAATGAGGGAGAGTAAGCCTCCTTGTCGTATACCGTTAGTCATGCCAAACGCTGATGACATTTCCGAATCCCCCCCCCCTTCACTTCACGTAGTATTTCTGGGTTTGTAACCAATACCTGAACATTTTTAAATCAGGGAGGCATTACGGAGCCTCTCTCCACTCACTGAATGCCTGTATAAGTATACTGCTGCTTCCGCCCAGGCGCGGAATATCCTGGAAGACTGTCGAGTAAGTGCTATGGCGTTTGGCATGCGCCGCTTCTTTGCGCAACTGCGTGCGTACCATACGCCGCCCTCGCTACTCCGGAAATTTTCAATTGGGAGTAGTGTGTAGTATGAATTTAACTTGCCGTCTTATTGTCCTCGTGTCACAGATTTTTCATAAAAGTCGCATATTAGGAAAATAATGATGGTACCAGAACCTTATAAACGCAAATAGAATACTGTCGAATCTTAAAGCCATTGTTTTTTGAAGTGTAACTCCTGAAACTTTGCGTGATGACTTCATCGTATCAGTGCTTTGCTTACAATAATTACCGTTTGCTGTGAGAGTAAAATGGAGCACACCTTCCTTTTACGAGACATTCTTTAAGTAGAAAATACAACTTTTAGGGCACCTTCTCACGCTGTGCTTAATTTTGTTACCCTGGAAGAGATCACAAAATTTTCTCTTAGGCATTTGCTTTCCAATTTTTTTTTTTTTGTAAGTTACATCAAAGCGCCGCAGACATAAAAAATAAAGAGAAACTAAGATTAGGAAACCAATTTAGACGAAAAGTAAACTTATTATATCTATGTTAGATTGTTTTTTTAATGAAGGGAGCAATAGCAATTAAATTTAAGAAGCAACTTTTTGCACGGTGCCCTTTTTTGCCCCATCATGTCTAAACCGACCGTCATGGCCCCGGAGGGCGGCTGCATGGCTGCGCAGTCTTGGACTGGCTCCAATTCACTAAATAAGCAGCCACCTCCTGTCGAAATGAACAAGTCGTGCCTCACCAAACTGGTGAAATATTTCCTGTTGTCAATGGTTTAAAATTTCTGTAGTCGACATTGCTCTGCTTCCTGAGCCGCACTCTACAGTAAATTTCACCAAGTACGTGATTGTCGGCTGAACCTCAGAGATTTTTGAGTTTTTTAATAAAATATACAGCTAGTCTGACATTAGTGATCATTATAAGATCAATATGAAATTCAACCACCTGAATATCCAGCCTTGCAGCAAGTGAGCATCAAGTAAGAATGTTCCACTGGGTAGACGTTCACTGAGAAAGCGCAAAATGACGTTGGTGAACATGTAGGGGCAGCGAGGGGCTGACAGATGACAATTCACTATGCTGACTAAAGTTACGAACTGAAATGATTTCGGAAGGAAGCATTATGGACCAGTCGCACCAGAATGTTTATGATGCGCACAGGCGCTCGTTATACAAACGGTAAAGTACTACGAATCTGACTGTGGTAGTTAGTTACTTTTCGGTGTCTTTCAACTGAAGGCTTATTCGAGTGCCTAGTCGAAAGTCCATCTATATGCCAATGTCCCTCGTCCTAAACGTCTGACAAGAGCGTTCGCTTCTCCATTTGAAGCCGTATTGCAGGTGTTAAAAGCAACCCGTGAACACTTGACACGGCTGAAGGCTCCAATTTACACACCATGGTTGAGTTTCCGGCCGTCTCATGAGTAACTGATTTGAATTTAACAAAAAAAATTCGATAATTTAACAGGGCGAAGTCAAGGGCCTGTCTGAGATTTCGCACGAGTCGCTGCGCTTAGATCGACTTGGAAGAGCCAAGCGAGCGAGCAAAAAATGTTAATTTGTATTATCGGTCTACGTTGTTTGTGTTCATCTTTGGTGGGTCTCTCCACTATTACCAGTTAAATGAACTGTAAATTAAGGCATTTAGAGAAACAAATCGGCCGTAAAGTATATTTATTTAGGAACATGCACTCTAGCTACACTCTGTCCTTTACAGCTTTGAATGATTGAAAATTGGTGACGCCTTCTTACATGAATCGCTAATATGACTCATATTATGAGCAGCACCTTTGGAGACGACTATGTACGAGTGTTGAGAAATGCCCCATAAGAAACTGTGCTGCTTATACAGTCTCTATTGTTGAATTTGAGGCAGCCTGTTTCATCGTCCACAGGCTTGCATGAGCTATCTTCGGCGTCGTGTAAAGTAACCATTACTATTTCAATAAAACGCAAAGATATGTTTTTTGTTTCAGTTTATGTATAATGACCTCCGCCAAGGAGGTTATGTTTTCGTCGTCTTTGTCTGTCTCTTTGTTTGTTTGTCCGTCTATCTGCCACCAAGATTACTAAAAAAGTTAAGAATCGATTTGGATGAAATTTACAGGGATTGTTAGGTATGTTAGAACAAATAGATGATTAACTTTTGGTGAAGATATGTCCATCCGTTTGTTTGTTTGTTAGTCTGCGTCATTTTTCTTGATGCCATAACTCAAAAAGTTATGGATGGATTTTGATGAAATTAACATGAGTTGTTAGGTATATAACAAAGTGTAATTGATCGAATTTTGGTAATGGTCCGTTTATTTGTTCGTTCGTTTATCACTGTTTTTAAATGAGCACAATAACTCAAAAAGTAATGAATGGATCTTTATGAAATTTATGGGAATTGTTAGTAATGGCAAAAGACGTAAATAATCAAATTTTGGTGCAGATCGGTTGGTTCGTTTGTATGTTTGACTCATATTTGTCATAACGTTTGTTAACAGTATAACTCAAAAAGTTATATACGGATCGTCGAAAAAATTGAACAAACTGTTATTAACATAAAAAAGGACAAATGATTAAATTTTGGAGTTTATGCAAAGAAAATTTTGGTTTCAGAGCCAATTTGAAGTTTTGCTACCGTTGCCTCACTTGTCGGAGGTATGCGCTCTCAGAGTGCTTTAGTTACGATGTATTATTGTCTAAGCAATTTACGCTATTCGGCTGTTTTATGTAGGTACTGATATATCTAACTCTAGTTGAGTCTGTACATTACTACTTAGATTAGAATAATCATAGAGCCCGGATTTCTAGTCATAAAAAGTGGTCAAAACAGCGCTAAAAATCTAGTCAAAATAGCACTTAAAAAGTCGGTATTTCAGGTATTATAGCAAAATAGTTTTTATTTCTAGCAAAATAGTTCTTATAAGTAGCAAAAGAGCGCGTAAAACATTGCTATTTTTATTTGAAATTCAGTAGTTTTTATTCATTTGTAGCAATAAAAAAACTGAAAGGAAGTTACTTTAATTGAAAACCATGTTTTTTCACTCAACCTATGCGCATATTGCATGAACAGGAACTTATATAGCTGTGAGCTATTGTTATAGCGCTCAATTTTGTAGTGTATACATGAATGAAATAAAACAACTTTATTTACATTTAACAACCAACGTAGCCTAACCTAGGCTACCTCACGTCAGTTCACGTCAGATCACGTCAGGTTAGGTCAGGTTATTCACTAAAAGAACTATCCTGTCCCTGCATAAAGTCAGTGGAGCTCATATCCTGAATACTAGTCAAATAAAAATAATTACAAGACTTAAGGCTTGAATCCTATATATATAGGAGACTCCAGTATATAGAATGCTATATTATCATAGGAACCTGACTAAATGCTCGGTTCCTAGATAACTCCAGCGCCGGACCGTTCTAGGAGCTTACCAAATAATTTAGTGTTTTACATGAAGTAGAAAATAATTTATACTGCTATTATGTCTCATAATACAGTGCTTCTACAGATCACATCAACTGATTGCATAATGCATACTTGTCCTACCTTCATGACTGTAAAATATCTAGCATAATAAATATATAACGCTGCGGCTATTCATGTGCCCCATCTCGTTACAACTGGCTGTGGGGGAAGGGGCACATCAGGAGCCTTCTCTCTGAAGCCTTCGCATCTACTTGGGGCCTTCAGGAATATTTTTTTTGCCGTTTGATATTAGTTTATCAACGCCCTGAAAGTGCGTTCGTATCTCTTCTGCAACTTTGTACAAGCCGTGTGCGAGGCAAGTAAGGTCCGGCATTTTGGGTTACAGAATTTGTAGAGAAGCAGCGATTTTCTTAACTTGTGCTGCAGCGTCTGACACCAGCAGCAATATGTTGTTATACTTAATGGATGTTGGCTAAAGAAGCAAAAAAAAAAAAAAAAAAAGAACAATGAAATGCGCTATTGTTTTACAATAAGTGTTTTCTAATTAAATGGAATTTAGCAAAAATGGGTGAGATTCTTTGTTTAATTCAAGTGTGCCTGTAATTAATGTCGAAATCTGCCCTCCGTCGTATCAGTACACTCGTCCACAGCCAGCACTTGTGTAACTGGTAATGTCGGGACCAGAATGACTGTGACTAGAATAATTCCTTACGTTTTCTTTCATAGGAAATTTAAATATAGTTGAAACATAGCAAACGCTATTTTATATTAATTATTTATTCAGCGTTACCAAATAATTAAATAATTTTATGTTTAATGGTACAAATACGTACTACTTTGTGCTGGTTTTATAGTCATTTATTGCATAATGACTACTTTTTGGCTTTGTGTCTGGTCAAAGTACCGTTTCTAGTAGAGTAGCTTATTTTGCAATAAATACAAATTTTTATATCCATTTATAGCTATAATAGCAATAATCGAAAAAATGCTAGAATTCCGGGAGCTAATAATCAGACTGCAGGCAGTAAATGGACCAACAGCCCATACCCAAATAGCAGCCAGAATCAACTCTCCGGCTTCCAGTGAACTATTGCCGTTATGTCAGACAGTTTAGATACCCGAGAAAAAGAGAAAAAGGGGGAAGAAAACGAAACAACGCCTAGGAGGTAGTCGTGCCAGTGCGATTAATTGCAGCAGACTATCAGTGACTCGGAGACGTTCGCTTAGTAGGGGCATGATAGATAATGGTTTAGGGGTAGCTTCTTAAGCCAAGGCCGTTTAAGAGTTAATGACTCTTGGAGGAGTAGTTCGTAGCTCTGGAGGGTGTTCCTCCCAATGCTTATCAAGACTATTGTTAAACGCAATGGCTGTCTGCACCGGAAACTTCAGAGGGAAATCGATTGCCAGTGTTCACTATGAAATACGGAAAAAAAATTACTGACTTATAGAGTAGTTCTTCGATCTTTACGCTTGAGTTTTTGGCTGTTGTGTCAGAGGCGTTCACCGACTTCTTTGTCATAAAGTTCCGTTGTAGGCACGTCGGTAAAGTCATTCAACTACTTGAATATTTCTATCAGTTGCACTCTGAGTCGCTTTTGGTCGAGTGATGTGAGTCCGATTTCCTGAAGGCGACACTTGTATCGTATGATTCCTTGCTGAGGTAAAAGTTTTGTAGCTCTGTTTTCAATTCTTTACATTTTATCAATATCGTTGCACTGCTGTGGCGACCAGCATTGAACAACAAATTCCAAATGCGAGCACACAAGTACTTTGTACGAAGGAATGATTATGTCCTTCGATTTGTGCTCCAAATTCCTAGTTGCGAATCCCACTACTATGCTTTCCATTTTGAAACTTTTTCCAATATGCTGTGGTAAAGTTTATTGGTGATACTTTTTACCAGGTCATGTTGTTGGGTGACTTAATTTCAGGGGGCAGAGGCGTAAAGCACCAGCTATGTAGTTGTTGCATCTTCACTACCCAATGCGTACATTACAGATGACACGATTTAACTGCTAACACGCGCCTTGTTGCTAAAAAAAGCGGATATTGGCAGCTTTATACGATCTGTACACCGAGCTATTCTGTGATCTCGGATCTTCTCTTTCTTTTTTTTTCTTCACTCAATGGGCTGGTTGCGTGGGGGTTTGTCATCCTGATGGAGTTTCTCCCTTCCCACATCGCCAGTCTGGTGTGATTTAATAATAATAATTAACTCCATAGATCTACAGATGTTTTTACGTAAGTTCTTTAAGCCTATCGTCTAGAAAACACTCGCTCCTGCCGCCAGGCAGATTGACAGTGACAACCGAGTGATTTGGACGCATGTTTTGTAAGGTCTGTGTCTAGCCCATCCCGCTAGACCTCCACGCAATTCATTTTAGCCCCGTGCTATGCGTAATTCGATATTTTTACCTCCGCCCGCCAAGGAGGTCATGTTTTCGTCGGGTTTGTCCGTCTCTCTGTCTGTCACCAAAATAACTCAAAAAGTTATGGACGGATTTTGAAGAAAGTTATAAGGGATTGTTAAGTATGTTAGGAGGAACAGATGATTAACTTTTCGTGAAGATCCGTTCATCCGTTTGTTTGTCTGTCTGCCTCGTTTTTCCTGATGATATGACTCAAGAAGTTATGGACACATTTTTATGAAATTTATTCGAGATCTTAGGCAAATCACGAAGAGTAAATGACAAATTTTTTATGATGTTGTTGCGGCGCAGTTTACATAGGTTTGCTGCATATCTCTGGACGTATCCGTGACATATTTGTACCGCGTGTCTGTACTGCCCACTATTCGTCTGTAATCCTCAGGAAGGTCGGGCCGGACTAAAAATTGCCCGTTTTTAGGTTTGGCGCTGTCGCGGAAGCGACACCTTGTTCGAAGTGGCAATATGTCTGTGCAGAATAATTGGTACTATCGCTGTATAATCGTTATTATTGCTGTGTAATACATATAGGTGATGTATATATACGTTAGTAATAGTTCTTTTTGCATTTTCAGAGCTCTTAAAGTCTTATTGTCCTCAGGCCTGTTTTATCAGTTGTGGTCCGCCTCCAAGGTTTGAAGTAAAGCTCTTGCTCGTATTACAAAGTCTTTTCGTCCTGTGCCCTAGCGCCGAGATCGGGCGGTTATTGCGGTAGCCCGTAACAATGTCGATCTGTTCGTTCGTTTGTCGCTGGTTTTAATTTTATGTTTGTTTGCACAAGAACTCAAAAAGTTATACATAAATCTTCCTGAAATTTTCAGGAGTTGTTGGTAATGTCAAAAAACATAAATATTAAATTTTGGTAATGATCGGTTGATCTGTTTGCAAGTTTGACTAATGTTTGTCAAAATGTTTCTTAGCAGCATAACTCATAAAATTATGACCGTACCTTAAAGAAAATTATCGAAACTCATAATACTGTTAAAAGGCACTAACGATTAGATTTTGGTGCTAGAAATTTAAAAGCAAAGACGATTGTTAAAAATGATATCATATTAAAAACGTTTCGGAGACCTGCTCCATCATCAGTTCTGAAAAATACAAAGTCAGAAGTAAAAACATTTGCGTCGTTCAAACCATGCAAAACAGGGTTGATAGAGTTGACTTAAAAAAAATTATCTATTGACTAGTTTTTAGGGACAAGTTGGCTAAAAAAATATCTATTGACTAGTTTCAAGGGATAGGAACCGTTGTTGCTATTGAGGTCGGGTTTGAGTTTGTGGATATAGAGGGATTCTAAAATTCTTAATTCTACATCGCTGTTGGCACGGTGGGAGGAGCTTCCGTACGGGAAACATATTGGGCAATCCTCCTCATTCATCAGTCTGCCAGCATGCCAAACAGTGTGGTGCACGTATATTCTTAGATAGTTTTAGTGTTTTAAAGACTGCCAACAGCGATGTAGAATCAAGAATTTTAGAAGGTCCACTCTTCTCGTTTCGTAATTGGTTTGTCACGTTCGAAAAAAATTAAGTAAGCTAGTTAAGCATCTCATCCTAACCCGGAATTCGTGCTGACTGCTAGAAATGAGCTAGTGCGTCTCCGCGTAGTGAACGATGCCTTTCTTCATGAGGCGCTCAATGGTTGTGGTGCTGGCAAGTGAGGTAAGATTTATTGGTTGATAGTTACTGGAGCTTTTCTTATCCCCTTTCTTCTGCATTGGGGTTACGTTAGCGAGTTCTAACCCTGCGGAATTTCTCCCGTGCTTAGAGACCGATTGAATATTTTGAGCAGTGGCGATGCGATGACTGGAGTAATTTTCCGTAGAACACGGTAAGAAAGATTATCGATGTCAGGTCAAGCAGAACTGTTCGGCATTGGTGACAGATGCGGTGCTTATCGGACACTTTTTCAACTCAACACATCTCGGCTGCTTCCCAAAAGTTAACGATTGGAACAATTTCCAGCTGTTCGTAAAGGGGAGTTTCCTAGGTTTCCTGCGCGGCACAGAGCGACATGTTCTAGTCAGTCATGACTACCATGTGGCAAAAGATAAGCAGTAACATCACTACAGCAGTGCTCGAAAACGAGCGCTACAGACGCTGCAACACGACGACTATAGCACAGTACTTATGAGACCGTAATTTTCTACGTTCTCACGTCATTACTCGAGTTTGTAGTACTAAAACATTTCACTGCGGGATATCAGAGGTGCAAAATGCTACAATGTTACTGATACTGAGACATTGGCTTACTCCACGGCAATGACCGCCTACACTCGACAATGGAGCGAGTATTATCTGTTGTACTGCACATCTGCAGTTAATTTCATGACTGTGCATTTCAATAAATCTAACTGGTACAGAATTCTGGTTGCGCAAGCGTAAAGCACCAGCTATGTAGTTGCTGCATTCTACAACCCCCAATGCGTACATAACATATGACACGATTGAAGTGCTAACACGCTCCTTGTGGCAATACATATTGTGATGCCGGCAAAGAAATTTGGGCGCCTTGCACTGCGGTAAGAGTCTTCGGATCTCTTCAACCAATTATATTATTGGTGCTCTTTGGTGCACTTAGCGCGTCAGCAAAAGCACGTCAGGGTATCCTGGTATGCAAGACTTGCGGTCGATGAAGGGCAAATGGAGTCCATGTACCTCAGGCAGGACATTGCCTTCGAACATTATCTGCTAAGGCTGTGAAAAGTAATACTTCTCTGCAGCTCCAATTGCTGCGGCACGCACTTGCAGTAGCCTGTGGGTCCGCCATGATGCATGCTTTGCGCGTATCTCATTGAACCAGATCGTCTGGATATCCATTTTTGGCGACCAGACTGCGTTAAAACCAATTATTTTGCAGGAAAAACGCCAATAATAGTTCTTAAGTCGTTGAGGCGAGCTGTAAACGGGCTTGGCTAAAATTCTCAGACGATCAAGAATAGAGGAAGGACTTTGCTCCCTTACAAGGGAAATTTCATGGAATTGTCAGCAAAACTTCTTAGTAAGTGAAATTGAAGACTTATAAGTAGGAAAAGATTATTCACCTATTTATATATGCCAGAGGTTGCACTGTATAACAATGAAAGAAAATAAGCTTTAATATCCTATTCTAGGGATAGTTTTTATGTAGATCATGAATATCCTTTTCTTTCTACAACCCTTCAATTTCTTGAAAATTGCCATTTGTACTTACGCAAATACAATACTGGTTCTTTAGAGGAATTGAGTGTAAGCAAAATTAATTTGAATTGGGTGCTTATGTAACGCTTGATTATTTTTCGAATACGATATAGTTAGTATATCCTAGTTTTTCTTTAATAGTTCTTCTGTTGTTGATATTTATTTGATTTATTTATATAATCCAGTGTTTTTTCTTTAGCGGAAGCAGAGATACTAGGCAGAGCAAAAATTATCCAAATATTTTTTTATTTTTAGAGTTATCAGCGAAATTATTCATGCCCCTCCTTTATTCTTGAATATATTTCAATCAATTCTTCAGTATGATATTTTCCTAAGCAATGCTTATACCAAAAGTTTCGAGGGTATGCTAGAAAAACTTAAAAGTAGTGTTTTACTAGGAATTTATCATTAAAAATGATAGACAAAAAGGGTAAATATACAATGTTCACATTTATGTAACCCATTTCAACTACCAGCTGCAAAGCCCTTATTATTAAATGCTGTATCTATAAGTTTTCTGTAATTCATTATACACTATTCAGGTTCTTACAAACATCAACAAATATCGTAGTCCGTTTATCATTTACCATTCGCGCTCCTATTCATTGAGATTTTCTGGTTTCCTGGCACTGACGCTTTTTCCCCCCACAAATTTTTGATCGAATAGAGAGCTGGGTTTTGGCTTAGCCTTAGAAAACATAAAATTTCCTGTCTTCCTACCACTTCTTAACAAATCTTGTACCATGCTTGGGGTCATCATGTTGTTAACATACCATGTCTAAATTTTACTAACGCTTCACCAGTTTAGCCTAGTTACCCATTATTTCTATTTGTTTGTTGTATCCCTTGTAAAACAGTATTGCAATCTATGATCAAATATTGTTATCTATTTTTATGTTCCTGTAGTTAATATCTGTAAAGTTTTATAAGCAAATTATTCCCATTAGCTCTATGGAAAGCAATGCCAAGTTTCATGATAAATTTGGCCTTAAGTACCCTGACAACGGGTACAGCCAAACTACATCCATCAGTTGGTAACTTCCTCTGAACTGTGTCGTATAGCTGCATACCAGCTAAGAGTTGGAAGAAGTTGTATAGAAACGTGCGTTAACTGCACAGACTGGTACAAGCTCCTGCTCTATAGCATCGTCCTGAAGTTTAGAGCCTTTCACCATTCTGAGCTGCTGGCCTAACTCGCACGTATAAATTACCTTTTTTTGTAAAAGCAAGTAATCATTAGCAAACAAAGCAGGCATCCAGGGCATAATATGTGAACAGTTGAAAAAGTTGATCTTGGTAGAATATACTTGTATCATTCGCTGAACACAGTCGACTTTGGTCGTGAATGGTGTTTCTTACGGTTCACTATGGTAAATCACGGTTGTGCAGCTAAAACCTTTATGGTTGTAATTGGGTATTTATGGTCGGAAATTATGGTTGGCAATATGGTCGAAGGTTGTGACACATCTCTACCATAATGCACCCCATAAATGGTTGAATATGCAGTATATATCGATAATAAACAACAAAGATCTCGACCATAATCATAGTTGTTCTACTATAATCACAACCATTATTTCTGACTGGGCATTGGACTCGAGGAGGAATTTGAAATGCAGGCTTGACAATTACAAATAAAAGGGCTTAAGATATATTCCTTTGAGAAATATTCACGGTTGCAATCCATGTTCCGAAGACCTGTATCCTAGCACTAACGTAATATATCATTTTGCAGATGGAGATCATATACAAATTTATGAAGCACTCCTAATCCATAAAAATAAACCTAACCTCAATAGCTGCGCCCTTGACTTTGCAGCGCTGAAACTATTTTCAAATAACACTGTGTCCGGCGGTGGCAACATCATCGCAACGTAATTCGGTCCTTCATACCATCGGAGCAGATTTAATTCGCGGGCCCTACTCCTGATCATGAGATGTGGGAGCCTAACTTCGTGCAATTCTGTACAGTGAGTTAGTTCGTCTCGTTCTAATGAAGCGACTGTAGCTCTTTTCGTTGCTCAGTTAAAAAAATTTTTGGTAACATCCCAACGATTTGTCAAATTTCATACACATCTTTCCCTAACTTTTAGAGTTACGCTGTCAAAAAAAGAAGCAGGCAAACCAGCAGTTTAAGGATCTCCTCTAAAAGTTCATGATCTGTTCGACCCCAACGTACCTGTACGTACCCTGTAAATTTCGTACAGATCCGTTCATAACTTTTTGAGTAATTTTAGTTACAAACAAACTCGAAAAACATAACCTCCTCGGCGGAGGTACATATAATTACACACTGATATCGGAAAAAGAAATATCTCAGAGGATTCCAGTTTCCAAGCGTTGTATCATTCTTACCAAGAAAGAAATTGTGATTGCCATTAACGTTGTGCGGACGTACTTATAAATCTGGATTTATTTCTTTTATCCTTGATAACTATACTAGCTGGACCCGTGGAATTCCACGGTCGAATAAAGACTATACTTTCCAAAATACACCAACCCACGCTACACTATTGCACTTTACCTCAGTTTAACCTAATGCAGCTCTTATAACGTAGCCCACCCCGTCTGAGTAAACGTCAGTCGCTCATTCCAACTCAACAATGTCTGTCTATCCAAGCATAATTAAGTCGTATAAGCTAACGTGACCCGTGGAAATTCACCGATTAGTTAATGTTCCCACTTTCTAAGATGTAGCAATCTAAGCAATACGCTACTATAACGCACTTAACCTAACACAGCTCCTCTACCCTAACCTACCACATAAATACCGCGTCACTTAATCCCGACGAATTCAGTCTAACGAAAAATGGGAACGTTACTTCCCACCCTTCTGATCTACGCTGCTGTGGGTGCAGCTGTAACCCCTTAGAAATTCCACAGAACAGAAGCAATGTTTTTCAGTGATATACCTCAGACCCCTATCTAATACTGAATGAACCTGTGGAAATTCTACTAACAAATGAATTGTTCTTTAATTATGATACCCTAGGACCAGTATCACGCATACCAAGGTTGAAAATGTCTCAAGTTTGGCCGTGAAGCGTCTACCCTAGACCTGCGAGCCGCATAGGAGCTGAAATATGAACTTGACCATTTCTTCCTCTGATCCCTTCCCGGGTCTTATCCAAGAGTACCTCGGGACACTCTAATTTCCTTCTATCTATTAGTGAAGAACGTGACACACACGGTTAGGGAATGGTTTCACTCACCTTATTTAATTTGAAGTAGCGCTTCTACCTTAATTCACACCGTCTGAGCTAACATCCGCCGCTTAACCCTGTCTATCGTTACGCATTCCGTGGGTTACGCATTCCGTGGGTGACCCGCGAGAATTCGACGATTTGTTAATGCTCTCACTTTACAAAATGTATCACTCACTTGTTCTCTCAGCAGAAAATTCGCACTTGTGTCTTGATAAAAAAATAGAAACACGACGGTAGGAACTTGTTAAGTGCAATGTTTCCCTTTTATTTGCACACATTTTTCTTAAAGCTCCGTTTCCCACAGTTTACAGATAATTTAGCCCGGCATAAGGTTACACTTTCTAATTTTTTTGTCGGCGTATCCGAGTTTTTCTCACTATTTCGGAACCCGTAAATGCTGCTGATCAATAACCCACCATTTTCCAGCTTTGTTTAATGCAATACAAAGCAGTATACAATAAACGAAAATAGATTGGATCGATTGTTTCATTTGCTGGTGAGTATTCTTTTGTTCTCAAGATACCACTGCATTTCCTCAGACATCGCCCTGTACTGGCTGATGCTTTTCCAGCAGCATAGTCTCTTCAAAAAATGAATTTAGAGCAGAGATGCCAACACTACTCGCTTTCTTTATCCAGGGCGTATCATGGCTACGCCTCAGACCCTATGAGGAATGCCATCCCCTACCAGCAAAGCAAGTAAAATTTTTGTAAAGGAAAACGAAAGCGTTGATATGATACGGGTGAAGTGAAGTCAAGTATCTAATGTACGCCTATCTATTTGTGAAGAGCGTGACACACAGACACACACACACAAACACGTAGGTACAAGGATATTAATATATAGACTAGCGGGACCCGTGGAATTCCACGGTTGAATAAAGACTATACTTTCCAAAATGAACCAACCCACGCTACAGTATTGCAATATACCTCAGTTTAACGTTATGCAGCTCTTATAACGTAACCCATCCCGTCTGAGTAAACGTTCGTCGCTTATCGCTGACGAACTCATTGCAACTCAACAATGTCTGTCGACCCAAGCCTAATTAGGGCGTATTAGCTAACGTGACCAGTGGGAATTCACCGATTAGTTAATGCTCCCACATTATTATATGTAGCATTCCAAGCTATACGCTGTTATAACACACCTAACCTAACACAGCTGCTCTAACCTACCACATAATTAACGCCAGTCACTTAGTAATTTTGACGAAATCAGTCTAACGAAAAATGGGAAAGTTACTTCCTATCCTTCTG
>LQNS02278091.1:25213100-25225502 GCA_001587735.2 Parhyale hawaiensis | reverse complement strand
TCTCCAACTCGTAACAGATGCGCATCGGTGCTATTATTATGTCATTGCCAAAATTAAATTTTTATAGGGGTGTAGACGTGCGGGAGAAGCAATAACGGCCTGCGGCATCTCGTATTGCTCAACTGGCAACGCCATCGAAGGAAAATTCTTTATTCCAACTTTTCGGGAGCGAAAATTTAGTTCTGCTGATACTATCTCTCTGTGTATTATGGATACGAAGCGGAAATGAAATTCGGTGATGCTTCAGCGCTGACGAATACAGTTAATATTTTGCATTTCATCTGGGGGGGGGGGGAGAGAAGGAGTGTGCTGAAGACGAATTGAAGTGTACTGCTCAGTAGAAAGTACGCATCTCTTACGATAATTTGAGTTGGTCGTCGTAGCGTTTTCCTCTATATGTATTTTAGTAATGAAAGTACAATCCCCCATCCGGTGGCATAGGCCATAGGGTTACGTTAGTTAGGTTCGCCCATCCTATGTTATGGGGAGTAGCGCCCCCAGGGGGTTTGCGTAGGTTACCTTAGCCATTAGGCCTTCAGGACGTCTGTCTTTCGGGCCCACTTTGCTTCCTTCCACTATCATACTCCTTCTGATCTTACTGTTGTCTGTTCTTCCTCTTTCCCGACTTGCTGTGCCCATGTGCGTTGATCCTGTGTGGGAACACCTTCGTGCTTGGGTTCCCCGTTTTTCTATCGGCATAGTATATGCCCCTTTCTTTTCCATTCTTAGAAAAGCTTAGTACTTATTTAGGAAGGCTTAAATATGCTTATAATGCCTAATACCGAAAGTACAATAAATGAAGAAGTGTCATCAGAGAGATGAAGAAGAAGAAGCAAAGCAAGTCCATGAAGAGAAGATTTTGCACCGTCCTATATTAAGCAAATGTATTGCTTGTTGCGTGGGTTTTTTCAAGCGCGGGTCCACTAGCATATTAAATGAAATTAATTCTCCCTAGTTTTCTAAATTACTAGTGGATCCGCGCGTAAAAGATTCACGCAATAATCGATATTTTTATATTAATATAGGCCGCTGCTGCATCTTGTCCTCTCTGACATGCTTTATGTTCTTCATTGATCCTCTGTCGTGCTTTCAACCTTAGGGTTTTTTTCTCTGACTTGTCGTTTCCTCATTTTCCTGCTCACGCTTATCAGCAGCTCTCATTTACTTCTGTAACCTTTCTGCTTCAAGTCTTTCTTGACTGTATCGTATAGACGATTAATCTCTTTCCATGCATTCATAGCACGTCTTTGATTTTGAGACTGTCGTAGTCTCGTACTACTTATTCGTTCCCCATCTTCCTCCTTAATTACGCGTGCGTCTTCAATAGTGAGAGGCAGAATAAATCTTGAGTAAAACACTGCAATAAATTTGAATGTAACTCCAGTCAGCTTGTATGCATGTCAGCGCTCCGTAGCCAAGATGCGGTCTTGCGAACTTAAATATCTGCTTCACTGAAATGTTAAAATTTTGGGCATGAAAAAAAATTCACACCTTCAAGGAACGACGGTGTGATGGAGTGTGAGTGCATTAAATTATGCACTAAAGGGCTAAATAGATTCGTGTTAGGTTAGATTGATAGAGGGATTGGGTTAAGCTACGTTAAGTTAGTGAAGCTGAGAATTATTTTTCTAGCAAATTCTGTAAAAGCAGACAGATGAATGTAGTTTTGATCACATGAGACCATAAATCAGAAAAGATCTTAATGTTTACAGACGATACTCTTTCGTACTTAGCAATTTATCTGAGACGCGTGTAGTCTTTTCGTAATTTGCAATTTATCTGACACGTGTGCAGTCTTTTCGTACTTTGAAACTTATCTGACACGTGTGTAGCCTTTTTGTACTTTGCAGCTTATCTGACACGTGTGTAGTCTTTTCACTGGAGTATAATATTTTGTCAACATACGCTATGCAAGCCTGCCTGGTACGAGGGACTTGCTAGCGGTAGCGTGAGCGGCGGGCGGCAGCGGCAGCCAAACCCTCGTGCTTGGTAACAGTGCTGTGCTTGCACCCCTGCAGCCCCCTCCCTGTCTGGCTCCACCCTCCCCACCTCCCCGCTCTCGCTCTGTTCTGCCTCTCTTTAGCTCTTTCCTATTCGTCCTGTGATTATATTCCTTCATCATATTTTATCCCAGTGGATTAGTAATATTTTGTATCTCACGGTCCTTACTTAAGTTCTTTTTCTTGAGCGATGCTGAGAAATATTGGATAAATGTTTCAATTCTAAGGTGTTCTAGTTTCTTAATACATCTCTGCATTATAGTTTACTCTTAATTTCTTCTCCATTCGCAACCAATATTAGCTTTAATACAATTGGTGCCTTTGTCCTCAATAATAATGACAAGTAGAGCACTCTGAGAGCGTATACCTCCGCCAGGGAAGTCAGGGTTAACGAAAAATCCAAATTGGCTCTGAAACAAGCATTGTATTTATTTTACAGCCAATATTTGATAATCTGCGTCTCTAGCTTGGCATAAAAAACGGGTCCTGTAATTTTCTTAAAGATCTGTCGGTAAGTTTCTGAATTTCATGTTCTGACAAACATATAGTCAACTAGAACATCTCGGTAGAGTAAGACCATCACCCGCAGTAAGGGGCAAATTCAACGAAGTAATTTTCGATGAACGAGGCTAGGGCACAGCCGCATTCTTTCCACTGATTAGCTCTTCAATAATAACATAGGAAAAAAATAGAAAGCCCCATTCTCCAGGTGATCTGCCGCTTGAGGCAAATTCGCCCCAGTGGAGGAAAATTCAACGCCGTCATTTTTTATGGTTAACTAGGTCTGGTTTCTTGGCTTGGATCGGATCACATCAACCCATAAAACTCCCTACAAAAATTTATGAAGATTGCTCAACTCCTTCGACCATTTATTGGGTGGATAGACAAATATACAAATATATATATGTATATATATACATATATATATCGACATATATGTATACAAATATAGATACTTAAATCTTCAACGAAAACATTATAACCTCTCTCACTTTGTTCGCGGGTGATAAACACACTTGCGAATCAACCGATCATCGCCAAAATTTGATCATTTGTGCCTTTTAACATTTCAAACATTCATGCAAATTTCATAAGGTACATACTTTTCCAGTTATGCTCCATGACAAACATAGATACAAACGCACAAACGGATGGGCAGATCAACACAAAAATTCTGCCTGTTGCTCATCGTAATATCGCTAACAACTCCGTCGGTAACATGATGAGTTATGTCAAAATATGTTGGTAAAACAGGTAGACAATCAAACAAAACAAAATGTTGGCTGGATCCTCTCCAAATGTTAATCATTTTTTCCTCCTGAGACACCTAACATTCACCGTAAATTTCATAACAAACTGTCTGTAACTTTTGAGTTATCTTGGTGCCAGACAAATAGAATAAAAACAAACTGATGACCTCCGATAAAAATATAACCTCATTGGCGGAGAAAATAGTATTAAGAAAAAAAAGGCCAAACACGATGTGCTTCGATCCCACTGTTTTGAAATATTGTTATTATTAAAAATTTCACCTCGGGCCTCCATGGACAGGAAGTGCAACCCAAATGCAGCATTATGCAACACCGGGAAGCCCAAAAAGCAGCCAAGGAAAATCCAGCAGAAAGCCACTAACAGTTGCTTTAAACGCCCCGAAAGCTAATCCCGGTAAAGAATTTCGTACTAAACGGACCAGGGCAGTAAACACCGACCCAACTGATGAGTTTTGAATTTACAGTATTCAATGTGAAGTTGCAGTTATAAGCTGCAGTACGTGTTTAATCCGAAGACTTTGAGGGCAGGGACAGAAAAATACAATCAATATTTTTCACTTTTGTACACATGATAAAAAATACCGAGGCCGCTTCTGGGAGGTCGCTTATGGGACAGATTCACCAAATCACTCTCAGCGCACGGCCTACTAGCAGAGCTTACAAGTCGGTCCAATAGACGCAAGTGACTGTCAGCAACCGAACGCCAGGCTCCAACGTATACAGCAACAAGTATAGAAGTATCTATGAACTACATCTTTGTCACCAAACACAGAATTTGCCTTACACATGAGCCCAGTCTTACCCGAAGCACGTGACACAAGATGCCCAATATACAGTACACCTCAAACATATGGGCTTCTCGTCAAACATAACATTGAGAATCTAACTAAGCATAGTGCCATCTATCTTCAGAGATGGATGCTGGGGTAAATGTGTCCGAAACCGGCTGATAATCATAAATTTAGCTGTATCGACATTCAGCTTCATACTCCTTGCAAAACACCATGCGCTACCGGCTACAGGCCCATATTTAAGACTGGGTGACAACATATCGGATTGAAATCATGTGCATAGTAGATCATCGTGTTCTCTAGCGAAAAGGCATGTCACTATCATATATAAAACAAATAGCAACAGGCCAAATACGCTGCCCTGAGGGATGCCCGAAACCACTGCGACTGAGGCACTCAAGCAACCATTTGCAGTCACACTCTCAGAAACAAAATCACGGACGAATGACAAATTGCACCTACCACTCACATAAAACGACTCCAGTTTGTGCTATAGACTTCTGTTGTTGACCCTGTTGAATGCTGCACTTAGATCCAACTGAACAAGCCATCCTTCAGAACGCCAATCCAGTTGACTGTAAGTGGTGTGACACTGACAACAATGCGTCACAACGACCCACACCGGTTCTCTACTGAGACTGAGTGGTAGGCTACAGTCCAGTAACTTCAGCAAAACGACCCAGAATACAAGCCACCAATTACTCAAACACCTTCAACGAAATGAGCGTCAGTGTAATACGCCTGTAATTGGCGACATTTAGCCATACTGAACTTATGAGAAAGGGTACTAACAAAATGGATTTCTTGATATAATAATCAAAATTTGGAAAGAAAATTATGACAGTAAGAAAAAATGGCGAAAGCATACAATATGATGGAAATTATTTCTTTCATTAGGCATATAATACATTAAAGAGTTGAAAACATAAATATATATATTTCTTAATTTATGTGATTGAAGATAAGAATTCAAAGAAGTTCACGCGTTACGCATCATGAACGCAACGCTTACTTCATTAACTGAAGCCTGTCAGAAAGAAAATAATAATTCTTCGCAGTATTGCTGCTCTTTGAAATATTACCAATATCCTTCTTTAGACATTTATAAAACATCAGATTGAAATCAACAAATTTTGATATTGATCAACGTCATAATTTACCATAAAAGTTACCCTGCAAGTATTTAATGTCTTTTTGACGATATTAAGAAAATAGAAGTTGGCACAATATTGCGTATCAATTATATTAGCACAATATTTTTTGATACCATCCCAATAGTGGCGATAAAAAAATAGCCTGACATCGGAAACACCCTACACAGCATCAAAAACGTTTTGATTTTGCTGCGACTCTAAAATAGATTTGTAAGCTCCGTATTGCAAAGAAAGGCGTCCTGCCATCGGTTACTTTAGTTCTGCAGGCCTCATGCTGACTGCTGCTTGAACTTCGCTTTGTAAATGGTTCCCATATCATGGGACATCTACCGAATCAAAAATGTCATGGACCACTGAATTTTTGATCATGATAAAGTACACACGGCAAGAGTGTACTTGGCTTAAAGATTGCTAGTACATATTTGAAATAGCGATAATAGTATACAACAAATGACTAATATTTTATTAAAGACCCGATAAAGTCAAAATTATATAATAATTTTCATTTTGTTTACGAATAAAGGGGCAATCCTGGGGATCACCCAGTTAGGACCCGATAGTTTAGAAATAATTAGCACCGAGGAATAACTGTTTCATACTCCATTTTTTTTGTGCACCGCGTAATTCAAACACGAAAGCTTAGCATTTGTGTCCATTCTCCTTGTACGTTCAGAATTTACGGACTTATTTTAGTTGAACGCTGTTAGATGTCATCTACCTGTATACCAATAAAACCCGTCTGTCTTGCTTGAGCATTCTTGGATTCTCCATACTTTTCACTTCCATGGTTGCAAAGCCTACCTTTTTTATGTGATTACATTTGAATATCGAAAGGGCTTTGTGGAGTACATATGACAGAACAAGGGTGCATTCGACTTAGAGCTGGAAGTAAGCCACACTGCAAGAAATTCCGTGAATTTAACTGACGGCAAAAATGGCATCAAAATCCCGTACCATTTAGGGAACCCCTTATTTTTCCCAGCAGTCGTGGAAAAAAAGGAGGGTGTGGGGTGGGACTCGAACCATCGTCATTGCGGATCCGAAGTCAATATCTCTACAGATTCCGCTGACAAGTCGTTATATATTGTAGCAGTATTAAAGTAAATATTATTGCATGCCGATGTGTTCAAACTATATGATAGTAATATTATTGCTGTATTATCTTATTTGAAATTGATCGATAGAAAATTATACACATACGTACAATAGTATTGTATCTGCTGAGTGTAGTAGTCTAAGGGGTGCGCATAAACGGTTCACAATTTTAGCCTTAATAAAAAGCTGCGTTCTGTAACAAATTTTATCAGAAGAGCAATATTGCTTGCTTAAATAAGTCCTAAACAGCGTTTTCGCTACCACGTTTCTTTATTTTCATTGTTTCGTTGTTTTGTCCGTTAATTATAATGCAGTTTAAATGATGTACCGTCAGAAACGAAAGGTCAAAAAATAGCAATTTTTTTTTAAAAGAAAGAAATGTAATTGCAAACGAGATCCCACTAGGTACTTGATAGTTCAGCCATCAGGCTGTGCGCTGGAAGTAATCTGGTGAGTTGTCCCATAGGAGAGGGGCCTTACTCTGTATGTTTTATATGGTATACAACATTGAGAGACATTAGTTGTACTCTTCTGTCCCTGCGCATAAGGTCTTCAAGAGGATTACACGTGCTGCTGTTGATGCGCATCTTTTCTCTATTGGAGAATGTTAGATGTCAAACTTGCCAGTTCAGTAGGTGCTTTCGCTTTAGAATTCATTGCCGGCATCTGATTTAATACATTGTTGGCACTGCTTTAACGAAGCTTGCAGTCTTCTACGCAACCAAAGAAATAATTCAGTGAAAATTAGAGAGCACTCTGACAGCGCATACCTATGCCAAGCAGGGCAACGAAAAACCTAAATTGATTCTGAAATAATGATTTTCTTTGTGTGAAGACCGAAATCTAATTATTTGCGCATTTAGAAAGTAGTAACAATTTCCATAATTTTCTAGAAGATCGGTTCATAACTTTTTGAATCATACTGCTAGCAAACATAATGACAAGCATAAGTGAAACACAAACGGACCAACCGATCATCACCAAACTTTAGGGATTAATGTCCTTTAGCATTACTAACAACTTCTGTAAATTGAATTTAGATCCATTCATAACTTATTGAGTTTTTGTGCTAACAAGCATGAAATCAAACACAGCAAACGAACCAACAGATCATTCAAAGAATTTGGTCATTTTATTTTCATAATATACCTAACAACTTCAGTAAATTTCATGAAAATCCGTCCATAACTTTTTTAGTAATGGCCTTAAGAAAACTAGGGAGACAAGCAAACAAAAAAAAAAAAAAAAAAAAAAAAAAACAGATGAACGGATTTTCACCAAAAAATAATCATACGTTACTGTTTGAATGCCTAACAATCTCTGTAAATTGCGCAAATATCCGTACATAACTTTTTGAGTAATTTTGGTGACAAAGGGTATAACAAACAAACAGAATAACAGACAAACAACAAACGAACAAGCAAACAAACAAAGAAACAAATAAGCAAGCAAACAAATAAACATACAAACAAACCTACAAGCAAACAAACAGACAAATACAAACAGACAGATAGACAAACACGACAAAAACATAACTTCCTTGACTGAGGTAATTGCTAGAGTGAAGAGCACAAGGAGAACAAACTGCATAAAACGGCTAACAATATTTTAGGATTCAGGGCGCGTTCGATTGCGCATCACATCTAAGCCTTCGAGACCTAATCTGTCGTAAATTTCAGACAGGCATCCTGGCTTCGGCCCACTGATCTGCGTTTCTGGCACTGACCTTTCATCGACTATCTATGACACTTCTGGAAACTCAATCTCACTTCGTAAAATGGAGATTTCTGTCAGCTCAGCACAGTCGAATTGCTTCTGGCACCTGCAGTGCGATTTAAAGTGATGAAGCCAATGTTCCTGTCTGCAGTTTCGGATAAGTAAAGTTGAATGGATTTAGCTGAGATCGACTTTAACGACCCAATCGAATGCGCTGTTAGTGTTCCCAAAGCCCGAAGAAGAAGACATTGCCGCAAGTACCACCATGCGCACTTTTTTATGTAGAGTAATTGTGCTGCCGAAAGAACAGGAACAGGGCATCTCTTGGGTATTATTGCTACGGCAGCAATGCTCGAATAATTGAAGAAAAAACTTGAAGATTAGCCAGCAAAGTGTTTTGTCAGTAAATTACCATTGTGGAGCGAAAATGTTCGATAAATGCGCAATCGTCAAACACTCGCAGTACAAAGGCAAACATGTTTGCCCTCGCACCCAATCGAATACTGTAAGGCAAGCAACCGAATCATCTGATACTCTGTCCAGTAGATGTCCGCCAGTTGCTCGAAATATTCCCCGGGAGTAGATACATGACAGGGTCTTAATATGCCCAGATGGAGTTTTACATTCTGTTTGTAATGAGTACGGTGGAACTAATTCAGTATTGTGTGCTGTTATGTAATCAACTGTATGGATGCAGTTCTTCACTGTGTTGCGGTGCTAACGCCATATTTCATCCAGTTAGAGGGAATTGCTCAAGTCACACGTGCTCGCGTAAATCGCATTCGAGCTCTCCGGCGTTAATTACAGTTATACTTGAAATTTTGCTAAGCGCTGGACACGGCGTCCATGAACGATCTCCATTTTTCTTCAGCACGCTGTTTCTAATCTCCGCTGCCTCTAACGGAGGTGTCATATACTGTCCGTTTTTTTATTGATGCAATAATTTATGAGGCTTAAAATTGAGTTAACTCTGATTTTCCCTAGGAATAAGGGACAAACAGGGTGATTTCTGTAGCCCATCTAGACGTTTTCTGAACGTGTTAACTGCCTCTGCCCCAATAATATCTGACTATGGTCTATTGCAAATGTTCTGTATTTCGATGTTGATGTATGAGTTGTCCGTTGTTTCGGATGCGATGAGCAACGCCTTTGTTGCAGATTTCTGTGGTATTGACGCCGTTGAAGCTGTTCAAGTATTTCAATATTTCTGTCATTTGCCTCCTGAGTCACCTTTCTTCGAGAGAGAGGAAATAAAGTCTCTGATTTGTAAGCTATTGCTCCTAAAACAAGATCCGAAGTGGCAACTATCAGCTCCTGACGGAAGTCCGCTTAATCGTAATAAGCTCAGTGGATTAAGTCCTCTCTGGCACAACGTGCGAATCACTGGCGCTTGCTTTGTGCCGATGAACAAACTACGCTCAGTATAATTTCAATAGAAAATACTGATCCGTTGACACACCCAAAGTTGAGCAGAGGTGCGCTACACGCAGCGCCCGCCGTCAGTTCCAGAAGCTCTAGAGGCAACGCGCTACTTTTTATGAGTAACCAGGCCTAGCGTTGAGCAGGCTGGGATTTTTTTTCTGTACATGGCACATCTTTTTGGATAGTCTCAATCTTCAGTTACTCGGTCCTGTGCGTACGCTACCCTATAATGTGGCAGTACTTCGAAACTCGTTCAAAACAATAAACTAACTAGCTAGATCATTATTTGTGGGTCCACTCATAATTACCATTATCAGAACTTCATGCCTAGTGTGAGTTAGGTGAGCTTAACAGGCAGTTTCTATTTCTTTGTGAGACTCTCAAAGGGTATCGTTGCACACGGCAGTCGATTGCATGGCATTCTATCAAGCAACAATTTTCCCGATCCTATTGCAGTTTAGAAGACCGATAAAGGCTGTTATGGAAGATGGACTAGCACTTAATTCCAAATTAACCTTGAAGTCAATACATATCCTGTGGTATGAATAACTGAGATTGAGCTCGCTCGGAGCAATGAGCAGTGATGTAGTACTGCTTGTCCTTATGTGTTCCCTAGCACCTCAGCTCAACTGACAGTGATTGCACAAATTGAAGGTAGGACGGCAGAACTGCCTTTCAATTGAGCGTATCACTAGATCTTTAATTTTTGCAATTTTGATGTCGATAGACTTTAAGATCTAACTCGTAAGGCTTTCGCTGCCCCAAGAAGTAGGCCACTTTCTGGACCTGCCAACTTGATGGACTTGTTGCTTGCTTATCGAACATTTCTGAGGTAGCGGAACTTTTTTAAATTCCGCAGACATCCTGAACCGGTTCATTGAATTGTCAAGTGTTCATAGAGGTAAATTTATCGAAGAATAAATTCACTGAATGGTACCGCATCACATGGTAAATTCGCCGCCGAGTAACTCCACCATCAGGTACATTTATCGACGGAAACCTTAATCGAAGCTAACATGTCTTCATTCATATGTAGACCTAGGTGAACGTCTATAATAAGTAGCTATATGCGATTATATCGGGTTTACAAATGTGCTGTCACACTTCATTTGTAATTAGCTTTAAATAGTAAAATCATTATCTCTGAATATTGAGAGCACTATAAATTTTTGTTTTATCCGTATGTTGGATATCTTTCTTACCCTCATCGATCTTTAATTTTTGAAACTAATATGGCAGCTTCAAATATCTATTTGATGATTCATGACAGAATTGAAAGCTTGAACCTAAAATGAGTTTCATTACAGCCTTTGTCGTCTTAGCAAGTATAAAGTTACTAGAGCGTCCGAGCTGTCAAAATACCAGCAAGAATTTATTATGATGCGCCGTCGTTAATCATAATTTTCCTATTGATGCTAGGGATGAGCACTGAGCAGCGCCAAGCACTCCTTCCGTTACATGCTGAAAAAAGAGATTTTTTTTTGCCCACAGTCGATAGTGTATCCTAATAAATCTTCGATTCTGACGCTGTCTCAGAGCTCGGAAGTTTTCCTCAAGTGAATTGTTTTATTGAGAGAAGAACCTAAATTGGAGAAAAATATTTGGCGCCAAGAAATCATCATGATCTTTTCTTGCCTTCTGACCGCTGAAGAATATCTTGCCACTTGCTTCGAAGCTCCTGCAGCCAATAAGAGCATCAGCGTAAGCTCAGAGCAGCCGAAGTTTGGATGAAGGAAACCCCAGAAGAGAGTACGAAGCATGATACAACAGAGTGCTTAGAGAAGCTGTATGTATCTGCATTGAGTGAACTTGAACGTTGAAAACGAATGAACTGCACTGTGATATAGGTTTGCCATCTGCATCCCGGACTATATTCTACCTATCAGTTTCTATTGACGCGAACAAAAATATGTTTAGATGTATGAAATATAGTGATAAAAAATCATTTTCCACATTTGCGCTAAGAGAATTTATTTAACATTTATTTTTCCAAAGGTGGGAGGTGTTCTTCGATTATTATATTACAGCTTACATTAAAAATTTCGTGTATATTAATTTCTTAGCAATATTACAGCTATAAATTCACAACCTAATCTGCATGGCTCAGTGCCATCACATACCAAACGAGTTAACTGAACTGGCTCCGCAATAGTGCTACCTAACGATCACCCTCGCACGAGAAGCAAAAAAAAAAATATAATTATAAAAGAAAGAGACGATGCTCAGAAAATTATTCAAATTCAAAATATTAAGTCGACTATTCATATAAAGTTGACGTTTCGGGAATGTCTCCCATCTTCAGAAGGAAAAATTTCTAGTATAATCTATCGAATTAGAACAATTTTCTTTATTTCCAAAATGTAGGGAGCTGAGATGTTGATCGGGTAAGGTCTAAAATGCAACTGAATGGAGCGAGCTTGGAGGGTCCCGATGTCGATGTCTGTACAGTCGGAGGACGATGGGTCAGGCATGAACCGTGTGTAGATGTACAGCCGAGGTCATTATGTTGAGACTAGGTTTTACTCTATGGATGTAGAGTGATTCCAGTGTGGTGAGTTCGAGTGGGGAGAAAAGTCTATGATTGAGAAATCTGTCGTGCTGATAGGATGATTATTTTGTTCAGCATGGAGACTGGGAGCAGAATGAGCAGGTTTTGCGAGGGGTAGACCTGTTCTACTGGACACGCCTAAATGTTGATCGATACGAGCTTTGAAATGTTGTCCAGTGCTACCTACAGTTGCGAGCATAATTAAGGGACAAATTAAAAAAAATCATATCTTAAAAACTGTAAAAGGTTCAACGCTGAAATTTTAACACAAAAGAGGTATTGGGATACATAATAATTTGCTAAGAATTTATTACGATCCGAAGGATAAGAAAAAAGTTATGTATATTTAACTTATAATTATGAATTTAGTGTGAGCAGAATTAAGGGACACTTGACAAAAAACGC
>LQNS02278091.1:25179799-25209277 GCA_001587735.2 Parhyale hawaiensis | reverse complement strand
AATCAAAACTTACCGCAAAAACGCAACTTGGTAAATCTAAGCACCGTATGCACTGCTAGCGTGTACCGTATAGTCGCTTTCGGTCCAGCATTTGAAGCAGATTCTCGCTGAAGCAGATTCTTGCTGTTTCTGAATTTCTAATCCTATATTCTGTAGATATTCAACACGGTAAAATATTTTTTATAAACCGTACAATAATGTTAATCATAAGGCAGTGTAAGGTACCAGTTTTCAAGCCAAATTCACTAGAAAAAACAGTCATCGGTCTTCTTAAAATTGCAAGATTAATGCATAAGGGCAACCAGGGTATAACAACAGAAACGAGTAACCACATAGACTATAATTTATCGTTATTTTGGACGAAAATTAGCATCCGGCACCATGCTGTAGCATCGAGCACCTGAACAGTTTATTTGATTGGAGATGATTGGAGATAACAGCTTCAGTTTACTATGCCGACAATTGTAGTTTTTGGCTATGGTAACTACGGTATTAGAAAATCATAGAAGACATGCTTTTCATAATATTTCCAAGTGATCGCAGCCCTTATGTAAAAGGAATACGATCAATAGTAATATTAACTTGATGGCATACTGACAGAAAGTGCTCAAAATGTTTGCAGCACAACATGAACTGACGAGTTCGCTACCTAACTGTCTCCAAAGTGACGGAGTGCGCATCAATCGCAACACGTGTGTTTCTCCCAAAGACCTTGAGGGTAGGAGCAGTAAAGTATAGTCAATATCTCTCATTGTTGGACACTTCATGAAACATACATAGTCCAGCCACCCCTCTCCTGTGGTACAGATTCACCAGATCACTTTCTGAGAACAGCCTGCTTGCTGAGCTAACAAGTCGGTCGAATAAACGCAAGTGACTGTTCGCAGCCAAAGCCCAGACCAGTGAGCAATACTCCAATACAGGCAGCAAAAGAGCATCTAATGTCCACGAACTACATCTTTGTCACCAGATACAGTATGTACCTTACCCAGGAGCCCTGCCTTACTGGAGGCACGAGTCGGCTAATATGCCTCTCAAAAGTTAGTTCCTTACCAAATACAACACCGAGAATCACCAAGGAGCTAGACCTCTAGAGCAAAGTGTTATCTCTCTGCAGAGGTGGATGTTGCGGTAAAAGTGTCCGAGATCGACTGACAATCATATACGTAGTCTAATTATTATTCAGCCTCATACTCTTGGCTGATCACCATGCCCTAATGCGCGACAGGTCCCTGTTTAGAGACTGGGGGACAACATTACGCACGCTGAGCTAGGTATCTCTGCTATCGAAGTGGAAGCGTCAGCATGGTTGACCATTGTTCTCTCTAGCGAAGAAAGCTTGTCACCAGTGTACAAAACAAGCAGCGGCGGGACAAGTACGCTACAGTGAGGGACCCCCGACACCACCGCGACTGAGGCACTCAATAAACCAACCAACACACTCTGCTATAGCTCAGAAACAAAATCACAAATGAATGACAGAAACTTACCATCCACTCCAAACGACTTTAAATTGTAGAGTAGACCTCTGGGGTTCCCTGTCAAACGCCACAATAAAGTCCAACTGTACAAGGCGTGCTTCAGAACGGCGATCCAGAGCTGACTGTAAATGGTGTGACCCCGATAACAATGCGCACAGCAACCCAAACCATTTCTGTACGAAAACTGAAGAGCAGGTAGCAGTCTAGTAACTTGAGCAAACGACCCGGTTTACAAGCCATTAATCTCTTGAACACATTCGGCAAAATGAGCATCAGCGTTATATGTCGGTAGATGGCGACACTGGGTCTATGGGAATGGGAGTAATATTATAAGAACACCAACAACGGGGAAAATTTCCTAACCGTATCAGGTGCCGGAAGATCACTCCCAGCTTAGGGCGAGAACACCAGCAAGTTGCAAATAAAACAGATGAAACATGCCGGCCGGGTCCACACCTCTACATATAAGGATGAAGGTCTTCCAGACCTCGAAGACTTTTTTTTTTTAATTCTCAGCCCCGTAGATAAGTTATTGCCAACAAAACACAGTAAGTGAATAAAAAAGATATTTTGCATATCAATTAATAGCCTTATAAGAAGATAAATTGATTGCTCATAGACTTTATGACGCATAGATTAGCTCGACACCGATGACGTCACAACGCACTCTTACTCTGCTAATTCCTCTCTGTCTTACCCTTTGTGTCATTATAGCAGCTGGGTGCAGAACCCTCCTTAATTTGATGCGATGAAATTCACAAGATTGTGGCTTCTGTCTGCTTTGCTATTACAGTATCGTTCGGTGCAGTGAAGGGCAGGAAAGGCAATGCCGCAGGTCGCCATAATTATTTCTCTTATTGTCAAGCCTCACCCCACTTCTTTGGTTCTAATGACAAAAAGTGAATAATTGCACTCACTGCACTGTTCTTCCATACAGAAATGGTTGAAGTTTAATGCATCAATAATTACATTAATATTTCTAACTAGCTAATTGCTGTAATAACCCAGTTAATCTAAGTGGCTATTCGTTATTAATTTTGAACTTCCTCGCAATACACTTTGTGGTAGAGAAAGTACTGCATCAGAGGTTATCCCATTTTTAATTTAGTAAAATTCATTATGATGTGCAATATTAGTAATTAATAATTTTTGATCAATAAAATAAATACTCGTTTAACAAGCAACTGTTCAAAAATTTATGTCAGAGGGTTGTTAATTTACCATGTAGTTTGTTCAGTTCGAATAACCAAAATTTACTTACGTTTAGAAAATTCGCTTAGTTGTACGGTAGATCTTAAACAGGTTGTTGCTGCTTAGAACCAAGTTTTTAATACACTATTGCGGTTTTAAACAGAAGCTCTAGTAACTTGGATGGCAAATAGTTAGTGATACGGTAGCTCTCGTCAGCATACTTTCTCAAGTGGAAGTTAAGCAGACATCAGTTACTCTTCGACATTTAGCGCCTTGGTAGTTCTTTGCAGCATTTATCTCCGATTGGGTAGTCCATTTTCCTACAGAGGAAATAAAAGCTTCGCTGTGTCAACAAAGTTGACCATTGCTCTTTGCTCAGTGACACAATCGCTGTAAAGCTTCAGTATTTCATGGCAATACTGATTTATTATTCTAGAATTCTATTTAATCCACGGTTTTATACCAAGAAGTGGAGATTTGTTGTTTTTGTGTCAGTGCTAACCGTGTATGTTTGTGAGACCACATATGCAAATTTGACAGTGAACAGTCAGCTTAGAAACAAATCGTTACAGGCATTCAGACGGACAAAACAGTAGGGCCCATTGTAAACATGAGACTGTAGTGCAACTTTTTTCGGTATTTATACGTAAATGAATTTTCAATATAAGGTAGGTGTTGTTTTCGGCAACCTCGCAATCATAATAGAGCACTCTTGAGATTGAATACTTCAGCCAATTATTGCAATGTTAACGAAAAAATCATATTGGTCATGAAATCAGGACTTGCTTTTTGTCTGAACCAAAGTTTAGTCATTTGTAATTTTGACGTTAACAACAGCTTCTGTAATTCTCTTGAAGATCCGTCCCTAACTTTTTGAATCATATTCTGACATATTCTCCCTACCTCTCGATGGCACAATCGAGGCTCTTTTTTCTTTTTTGCTTTTTTATTTTTTTGCTTCTTTTCCCTCTTCTTCAGTGCTAAGTCCCTGCTGTGAGCGGCAGGGCCATGGGAGGTTGGTGGAGGCACCCACATGTCCACCGTGACTGTAGTCCCCCATAACCTGGCAAACAGGGGGGTTGTGTGAGCCTTACTCGGTATAGCAGCTCTGCCGAGTGGACCGGACTTCTGCCTCTGCTTTTTTCTGCGTATGGGATTTGTTTCCTTCACTTTGTATATCTACTCTAATACTAAGATTGACCGTCGTGTGTTTATATATATATATATATATGCAGGTTTTATTGAAGGCGACAGAAAGCTCGTTATCTATAATGCTTTTATTAACTCTCTCAAACTGCCTGAAACATTTGATACAGCTGTCATTGTTGGTTCTGTGGAGCAATTNTTTCGACTGCTCTCGCTGTCATCATCAGGAGGTGGTGGCGGTGGTAGTGGCGGTTCTGACGGCAATGGTGGCGGCGGCGAAGTGGCAGCTCCTTCCATGTTGTTAGTGGTGGAGCTAAATAAACAGAGACGGTGCTTGTCTCTGTTTTTTCGTAAAACTTTTGTGCAGTTTACCAGGTGCTCTCTTGTGATCGGTTGGTTGTGTACGAATTTACTTGTAATATTGTGTACGAATTTACTTGTAATATTGGAGGCTGCCTTGAGGTTGGTTTAAGCATGTAACCATACTGATGGTGTTGAAATAGGTCTGCAAATTGATACGTGGAATCTAGTCCCCCGGGACGATTGGTGCACTTTTTATGTGTGTTGGTTGGCTAGGTTAAGGAGTAATTCGTCGTAGATTAATTAGCTCCACAACTAACAACATGGAAGGAGCTGCCACTTCGCCGCCGCCACCATTGCCGTCAGAACCGCCACTACCACCGCCACCACCTCCTGATGATGACAGCGAGAGCAGTCGAAACGTCGATGAAAACCTTGGCCAATTGCNATCAAATGTTTCAGGCAGTTTGAGAGAGTTAATAAAAGCATTATAGATAACGAGCTTTCTGTCGCCTTCAATAAAACCTGCATAGCGGAAAAGCTGCTCCCAAAGTATACTAATATATATATATATATATTTTTTTCTTTATTTTTATTTATTTATATGTTTCGTGTCACGCTCTTAACTTAATAGATAGGCCTCCTGGCATCATCAGTTTTATCACCGGCTAAAACGGCAGAATCCTGCCAAGCTTCATAGGAGACTGATAGGTAGAAAATACTCCAGGTTGCTGATGATGGCACTCGAACAGGATATCTGATTCCGGTCTGTCTTTGACAAATTTGAAGTCCACTCGATGCAGATGCATACAGCTTCTCTAAACAATCTCTTCCATCGTGATGTAGACTATTTTATGAGGTCTTCTCCATCCAAACTTCAGCCGCCTTTAGTTTACACTGATCGTCTTATTTTGACTGCATAATTATCGAGGTAAATGGTAAGATATTCTGTAGCGGTCAGCACGAGCATAAAAATCACGATGATTTCTTGACAGCAAATGGTTTTCTCCATTTTTCCAGCTTCTTTTGCCGTTACCGTGAATCCTGATATACATTACTTTACATCGAAATTATATTTTCTCTTTGTTTAGGATGTACACATCTGTAGCAAATCAGCGAAGCGGAGAGATACCAATTTTTCCGGTACAGTAGACGTGGTAATTATTTATTCCAACTTCTTGGAGGCGAAAATCTTGTAATGCTGAAGCTATCTCACTGTGTATTCTGGATACGCAGCGGAAATGAAATTCAGCGATGTTTCAGCGCTTTCTAGTGAAGTTTTCTTTTTTTTTTGCATGTTATGTAAGGGAGGGCAGGAGTGTGCTGAAGACGAATTGAAGTGTGCTGCTTAGTAGAAAGCACGTATCTCTTACGCTAAGTTGAGTTGGCCGTCGTAGCCTTTTCCTCCATATGTGTTTTAGTAAGGAAAGTACATTCAATGAAGAAATGTAATCACAAATTTCTTCCGATGAAGAAGAAGCAAGTCAAAGACGAGAAGATATATATATATATATATATATCTATGTATATCTATATTTGTGTGAATTTTTTTCACGCGTGGGTCTACTAGGATCTGTATATTTCTGTTTACTTCTGTAGTTTTCTGTTCATTTCTGTGTATTTTTGTTTTTATCTTCGTTTCTCTCTTGCTTTCTGGTGACGTGGAGAGTAACCCGGGACCGGGTAAGGCTCTTAGGTATCGTGTCCTTTATTGCAATAACAGAAGACTGCATGCCAACTCCGCGGAGCTTTGCTTTGTGTTCCGAGGTGTTGATGTGCTGCACTGTTCCGAGACGTTGTTGACGAGTCGGAGGCACGACACGGAGCTTGCCTTGGCAGGTTTTCAGTCCCCTTTTTGCAGGCCATGGGGATCGGGTCCTGGATTCCGGGGTATGTCCGTCTATGTCCGGAGGGGTTTCTGCGCGTACCGGCAGGCAGTGCATGAATGTGCCTGTAATGAATTCGTCGTTGTGAGGGTGTGTGGCCGTCTGAATAATTTTTATTTATTCTCCTTATACCGGAGCCCACAACTGATGATTCTCTGCATGACTGCTGACGGCGATGGCTTTGATCCAGACTACAGATCCTAAATCAGCGTTTGTTTTTGGGAGATGTCAATGCACACCACAGGGACTGGTTGGGATCTGTGTCACTGACTGATGGTCATGGTGTGGCTGCATGGGACTTTTGCATTTTTTCTAGTTGTGTGCAGCTAGTTCGTGGGCCCACGCGTGATGCTGGTAACTGTCTCGACCCTGTTATGACTGATGTCCCGGACTTGATGAGTGTGTCAGTTGGCCCCCCTATTGGTACTACTGACCACTTGCACCTTGTTCCCAGGTAGCATTGAAACTTATATTGATATTAGAATAATATTATGAAGTAACATTATATAAGGTTATACATCAATATTAGAATAATATTAAAAAGTGCCAATTATTTCAAAGTTAGGATAACATTATTCACAAATATTANGGAAATATTATATGGTAATATTAAAATAACATTGAAATGACATAACGAAACTAACATCTAACACTAATATAACATTGAAACATTAAAATAATATTAATATAATATATGATTGCTACCTGGGTTATGTCCCTGGACCTGAATTAGATAGCTCCTGCGGTAGACACCAGGAGATTGGTGTTTGTTAAGAGAAGGGCTAACTGGGAGGCTGCTACTGGTGCAGTATGGGCGTTACCTTAGCGCCAGATTATCTGCAGTGACAATAATATCTCCGTGCTTAATGAGTTGACTGTGTCTGTTTTGGAAAGGTTCGTCCCGAAGAGGACTATTTTTGTGAGGTCAAGGGACAAAGAATGCTTTGACGACCAGTGTCGGCTAGAATTCGTAGCTAAGCAAGCGGCTTATCGGGCATGGCTACGTTCGCGTGACCGCACGCTGTGTCTGACTTATGATAATTGTAGGGCCGAGGCTAAGCGGGTTTATGAGAGGGCACAGCATCGTCAGAGGGAGTCGTTGTTGAGTATTGACCATCCACATCGTTGGTGGAGTGAGCTAAAGGGCTTAGTTTTTGGGGCTGAACCTTCGTCGCCGGCCCTCGTTGGTCCCGGTAGGGGTATCATTGCTGATGCGTTGGCTAGGGCGGAGCTCTTGTCGGCTCACTTTGACGGAAAGCAGAGCAGAGACGAGTTGTCATTACCCCATGGATGTCACCCTGAACCTCGTTTAACTTCTTTGGCGTTCAGATCTCCTATAATCAAGGTGCTGCTTGAGGGCCTTGATCCTTATGGAGGTGTGGACCCGGTGGACATGTTTCCTCTGCTTTATAATCAGCTTGCTGGCATTCTTGCCACTAAGCTAGCAGTGATCTTCCGGCGCTCGATACGGCTGGGAAATATTCCCCGTTATTGGCGTACTGGAAATAAAACTTCTATTCCCGAAAGTCCAGTGTCGCCCTATGTAGCCAGCTACCGACCCATTACGCTGACGCCCATTTTGTCGAAGGTGTTCGAGAAGATGGTAGCTTATAAGCTTGGCCGTTTTGCTGAGGTTACGGGTTTGCTTACGGAGAAAGGTTACGGAGGTAGCCGACACCTTGCTTCAGGAGCCTGGCTCCTTGGAGATTCTTGGTGTTGTTTTTGATGAAAAGCTTTCCTGTGTTTGGTGACAGTGGGGTTGTTCGCAGATGCTTTTATGCTTTATTGCTACCTGTGCTGGAGCATTGCTCACCGGTCTGGGTTTCAGCTGCCGACAGTCACTTGCGTCTGTTGGATCGAGTTGTTAGTTCAGCCAGAAGGCTGTGAGCTGCTAATGATTTGGTGAACCTGTCCCATAGTAGAAGAATTGCCGAGCTCTGTATGCTTTAAAAGGTATGCAACAATGAGAGGCATTGGTTGTATCCGTCTGTCCCTGCACTTAAGGTGTTTAGGAGAGAAACACGTGCTGCAGTCGGTGCGCACACGTTCACGTTGGAGGAGGTTAGATGTCGAACTAATCAGTTCGGTCGATGCTTAGTGCCCTGGTCTGTTGGGGCTTGGAATTCTTTGCCGGCATCGGCTTTCGGTCGTGAAGGCTGTTTGTGGGGTTTCCTTTAGTAGCGTTTCGGGCTTCCCGATGTTGCAATGTGCTTCATTTGGGTCGCGATACCTGTCCGTGGTGGTCCGTCCGTGAAGTTTTAATAATAATAATAACCGATATACATGCTAGGCTGAACTTCGCCGAACTTTCCTTCGGTGATGCGCCGAGAAGTAACGTTTTTTTTTTTTTGCTCGCATTCGATATCGCTTCTAATAAATACTGAGCTCTCTATCCAGGATACTCGCTGGCGTTATATAACTCCGGAGTTTTTTCCTCAAGTGAAAAGTTGTTCCATGGAAAGAAGCACCTAAATTGAAAAATATTATTTGCTGCCGATAAATGCTCGTGTTCTTTACCCTCCTGCTGACAGCTGAAGATTATCTCACAGTTTGCTTCGATGAAGAAGAGCATCAGCGTAAACGCAGGACAGCTGAAGTTTGGATGAAGGAAATCTCAGGAGAGAGTACAAATCCTAATACAAGAGAGTGCTTGGAGAAGCTGTCTGTTTTTGCATTGAGTGGACTTCAACGTTGACAAAGAAAGAACTGCTTTCAGATATACGTTTGCCATCATCTGCAAGCTGGCCTATATTCAAACTATCAGTTTTCAACGAAGCTTGGCAGGATGACTACAGCATCCAACCTGGGCTAATTTTCGCCTCTCTGCTTTGTTAAAGCGTGGCAAAAATGAACAGGCAAATAAATAAACATATAAACAAAGATATAAATACCCATCGGTCTTCATATTATAGATTAGTCAAACCCATAAACAAAGGAACCGATCATCACAAAAAGTGTTCATTTGTGTCTGTTAACATAATTTCTGCAAGTTTCGTCAAGATCAGTTTGTAACTATTTGGGTTTTGTTACTGACAGAGGTATAGGCAAGCATAGAGGAAACAAACGAACAGACATTGTTAAAAATTGGTCCTTTGTTCTTCTTTACGTTATTAACAATTCACGCAAATTCATGAAGCTCTTTCTATAACTTTTTGATCTAAGTTGTCAGAGAAAAGAGAAGCAGACAAACATACTGTGCAAGAGATTTTTGCCAAAAGTTATTCATCTGTTCTTCTAACATGCATTACAAACCCTTTAAATTTTTTAAGGCTTCGTCCACGACTTTCAAGTTACATTGGTGACAAATAGACAAACGCGAACAAAATATAATTTCCTTGGCAGAGTTTAATTCTGGATTAGGTGAAGATTCAGCGCTGTAAGCTTGACAGTTTCCATGTTTTTTCAATTTTCACCCAAAGTACTAACGCTATCATTTAATGTCTGTGGAGATTGAGTTTGATCTTAGTTTTCGACAACTTGAATGGATAGCGCGGAACATGGAGCTCGTATTTTACGTACAAGTACTGCCGAGTGACGGGGAAAATCTTTGCATCCCGGCACCTGTTTAGTGTTCATGGTTTTTGTTGCAATTCTACAATAAGGCGGAAGTATTATACTCTTGCTTTAGCTTCAGTTTCCCTCTTCTGCAAACACACATAGCTCTATATCAGAGCATTGCGAACTACTGTAAAAATAGATATATTTATGCTTGCCACAAATTTTAGAAAATCAGTTTTGATTCTAAATAATTTACGAGAAACGAAGTGTTATTCTTAAGGTCAATTGTACATAATATTTCTTCAAGCATTTATTCTTCAAGTAATGTTATCTTTCTTGTGATCAGACTATTAGTGAAAAATATTTTGTCTATCTTCTGCAGAGAATTATGTTTTAGGTGATGGAGATTCTGAAATTTTTACATACGGCGATTTAGTGTGATCACCAATATACTGTATTTCCATTTCGCCTTTCGATATGTTTGCCGCGATACACTAATACACATTTTCTTGCCGCGATACTCTAATACGCATTTTCTTAGTTGTTATATCATCTGCTTGACTGGTTTGCCTCTCCGTCCCCTATCAACCTGGTATATTGGAAATTGTCGGTACTCGCGGCAATAACTGGTCAGTTTTTCAACTTAAATTCTCCATTTGCTTCGATTTTTTTTTTAGTATTAGCAAGTTAAATATGACGGCGAAAAAACTGCGTTAGCAGCTCAGTCAGCGCTGTAATGATCGTGCTAGTGTCGGAGTAAATACAGTGCGTTACCTTTGATTATGCAAATACAATTTATATTACCTATTTTTCAAGATAAATGCCAAACAATTAAAATGTGAATAATAAGTTAGTGCACTGGTATGTTGTAACTATAAAAACAACTAGAGAAAAAGAAAACGGAACAACTTCCCACGTTTTGGCAACATTTGCTTATCGCACGGGGTTTTGCTGTTACCCCAGATTATGCAACATCACTCTCTAGTCAACATGGGCAAGAAATGATGTTTAAAAATTGAAGAAAAGATCAAAGTGACCTCGTTATTGGCTTCTGGTAAGATAACACTCGAAGTTTCCAAGGGATTACAGCGTGATCACCGAGCAATTAAGGCTTATGCAATTGAAGGTAAGGTCAACAGGAAAACTCCGGATAGAGCCTCTACGAGGAAGTTGACTGCTCGGGATATGCGACATTTGAAGGTTTCTATCGCTAGAAAACAACTTTCTACAAGTAAGGCGATATTTGAAGACGCTGGAGCCCCAATACTAAGCAGAATGACAAGATGTGAGGTTTTGCAGAAGCTAGGGAAAGTGAAAAAAGCAATTAAAGAACCACTTCTAACAAAAACTCATAAAGAAAATAGGGTCAAATGGGCTGAGGAAAACATGAAAACTGATTTCTCCAATGTCATATTTACTGACGAATGTAGAGCCACTCCTGATGGTCCAGATGGATGTGCGTCTGGATGGGTCCTCCATGACCAACCGCAACCGACACGGCTTAAGCGTCAAGAAGGTGGTGGAGGTATAATGTTTTGAGTCGGGATAGTAGGCGACACCCTCTGGGCAATGATCAAAAGGAAGGTCTATGAAGGTGGTCGGCAGTTTTCGAGCAAAGTAAGCCTGTGGAATGCTGTAAAAACAGCAGCAGATTCTATTCCACCATCTGAAATATAAACCTGACAAAGTCTGTTGATAATCGCCTTCAAAATCATGAAAAATGGAGGTTGCCATGTTCAAAATTAACTTGTTATGTTTACCACCACTGAACACTCATTTCAGTGTTTATTGAATTGTTTTGGTTATAATTTCTTGGTTTTGGACGTTTAATAAAAATATTCCTGTTCACTTGTCTTTATTTCCTCTTTATGACTTTTTATTAGTTTGTTGCATAATCTGAGGTAACAGTAAAAAACTCGTAAATAAGCAAATTGTATGATTAACTTAACCAATGGCTAAATATTTATTTTACAAGTGCTGTTTATATTGGCAACATAGCCATACATTTAGTTAATATTGATATTTCAAAGTTAGACACTCATCTTGAAAATTTAAGCAAAAATATTCTATTTGCATAATCAAAGGTAACGCACTATATAGATGGAGGCAACAACCGCCCTGCAGAGAGACCAATTTGCTCGAGGGAGCTGGGTTGTGGATTGAAACAATGAAATTAATTACGTAGCATGGAAAATTTCACTCCAGTGCTTCTTTAATGTATGGCTTGAATATTTCTACACTGTTTCTCTAAATTGTCGTTCAGTATTGTTTATTCAGCTTAAAAATAATACTCCAAAGGTTTCCGATCGGAGGAGGTGAATCCAAAACTGCGACGTTTGTCTCAAACCGGTCTATCGTGAATTTTGACCTGTATATGGCTGTATTGTCTTGCTGAACATTTTTGTCTGGGTAATTCATATAAGGGGCACGACTTTTTCCCAGCATATTGAAGTATTTAGCAGAGTTTTTCTTATCTTTTACAAATACTAAATCAATTTTTACGAAAGCAGAAAGTTATTCTCATACTATTAAGGATCCTCTCCAAAGTGGCCTTTTTTGAAAACAGTTGCTCCTCCATTCTTTGATCCTGCCAATAGCGCGGGAAACCATCTGGCCTATCCAAATTATTTTTTTTTTCATCGGAAAGCACTTCAGCTTCCCTTTTCTCTTTATTCCATGTTACTTATTCCATCGCACAAATTATCCGAGTCTTTTGTGCTTTTCAATAAAATCGTGGTCGTTTTTTCCGCTCGAGCTGGGGAGGAGTTGATGAAATCATCTCGGAGTGATGGGTAAATTCTGAGATTATTTAAGCTGTCTTGAGCGTGACTAGGCCTTAGAAGCTTCTTGAAAAAGTAGATGTCGAGCTACACCTGTAACTTTAGGTGGATGGCCGAATAATTTTTTGCTGCCATACGATTCAAAATGTCTTTCAAATATTTGCCTCAATAGTTCGAGACCTCGTTAGTTTTCTTGAAATGGAACCTATGAATTTTCCCTCCTTGATATAGGCATTCATTTGTCTTTTTTCCTATTCATTAAGGAGAACATTCCTTGGTATTTTGTGTAGAATATTCAGTGGTTAATTAGCACTCATTTAGGTCGCACGCGCCTCCAGAGTTTGTCTACAAGGTGCTTGCGACCTCTGAGCTCGTGCGATTGGACAGCGAAATTAAGCCTGTGAGGCTTGACTTCTCCGATGCTTTAGAGGCTGCCCTGGCTTGGACTTGTTCATTGAAGTTTCAGTCGTTGACTTTTAATAAGTTTATTGTGATATTTCCATGAACTTACTTTTATTCCGTGAAATATAAATATCTGTCAGTACTATGTTAATGGGCTGCTTCTAGCATCTACGACACGATTCAAAGTGACGAAGCTAAAGTTGCTGACTGCATTTCCGGACAAGTCAAGTCGAGTGGGCTTGGCTTAAATAGTAGACTCTGACGACCCAATCGAAAACACCCGCAAGGCGTTTTCGATTGGGTGCCAGACGTATATCTAAGCCAAGCCAACTTGACTCGAGAGATCCAAAAATATGGGCAGGAACTTTGGCTTCGTCCACTCTTAATTGTGTTACGGGAGTTAGATCCGTCCAATTAGGTAAAGCTGACTGACAGCTCCATTCTGCGAAGTAAGTTTGAGCAACTCTTGAAAGGCTCTCTGGTAATCGTTCAAAGATCAACGCCTGGAACATGTATCAGGGAGCCGAAGCCAGGGCACCTGTCTCAACCTTACGGCAAGTTAAGACTCGAAGACTTCATCTTAGTGCTCAATGGAACGCGCCCATTAGACAAGTTCGATTGGGCACTCAAATTAAGCGTTTACTCCAACCGTTTGTTTATCATTTTACGTTTATGTTTTTTTTTTCTGTCTGTTTTTCAATGACCATTCAATTCAGAACGTTGTGAGCCGATTTTCATTAAAGTTACAGGAACTGTTGGAAATGTCTCTAGGAGCAGCTGATTAAATTTTGGTCATGATCCATCAGTTTGTTTGTCAATCTTTTTCTTTTTGTCAGCAACATAAGTTAGAATGTAGTGCCGGGATCCTATGAACCTTACACGAACTATTGGGAATGTCACGAGTAGCAAGTAGTGAAATTTTGGTCATGTGTTGTCTGTCTGTGAGTGTGCCTGTCAGTAGTCTGTTAGGATCGAACTCAAAAAGTGATGGACTGAATCCTTATGAAATTTACAGAAACTGTTATGAATGTCAAGAGGAAAAGTTGATCAAAGTTGGCTGATGAGACGTCAAATTGTTTGTCAGGCATTCTCTCTAATAGCCAGAAGTGGGCGAGTGAACCTTTTTTGGGGTTCCGAACCGAACCGGAATCGTCGCCTGTTTGGGGTTCCAAACCTCCGAATAACGAACCCGATTTGCAAATTATCGGGCAAACATTTATTCCGAAAATTTATTCGTGAACTTCCGAATCTTACAAGATAGCAAACGAACCTTAATTCCAATACCTTTCGATAATTTCCAAACCTAAATTTTACTCATTACGAATCTTAATTTAAAGCTTTCCGATTAAAAAAGTTTTTTATGATATCTCCATTATTCAGAGCAACGGCTGAATAATGTCTGACTATTTTAGCACGTCACTAAGGTCGTATTCACACGTACCTCAATTTAACGTGTTCAATCACGAAAAAGAACACGAGCTGTGCGTCAACTTTTTCTGTCGCTGTCCACACGTCGAAGCGACCTTCATTCAAATGAATAACGCCACACGTTCACCTATGATACCCTTTCCTTACATTTTTGCTTAACCTCTATATCGTGTCCGTTTGAAGTTACATTCGTATCCCATGATCTAATAGCCTGAATTTGATAGGAACAGCCTGTTGAAAAAAATATATATATAGCCTGATAAACTGATAGAAGTGAAATCTGCACGCAGCAATCTACTTCATTGTCAAATCAAAGATGGCATCAGAGTTCTTTCAACATTTTCAGCTTATTTAGTGTTCTTGAGTTAAACGAAAATACATGATCCTAACCATTAACGTGAGGTGAAAAAGCATTTTTATTGGCCTATTCATCATTTGAAACCGCTATAGAGGATAAATCAAGCATTTATAGGTTCTGCTTGCTGACTTTGAACGACGCGGTGCGTTCAAGAAAGGGACATGCTTCATCCTCTAAGTTTCTTGCGTTTGATGCTGCTGCTTCTACCACATAAACGCGCCGCGTTCCTCATCGTAACGCGTTCAGTCAAGCTGATGGACGCGGCGAGTTGCTTTGGTAGAAAAAGTAGCCAAAATTGCGGGAGACTGAAGAATGAAGTAGGTACGTCCATTTTTTTGAAAGAGCCGCGTCATTCAAGTTCAGTAAACAGAACCTAAAAATACGGAAATTATCCTTCATAGCGTTTTCAAACCAAGAACAAGTTGACATAAATGCATTTTACCGTCACTTAAACGATCAGAATCACTGTGTTCTCGTTAAACATAAGAAAACTAGATAACCAGAAAATGTTATAGGGACACTGACGCCATCTTTGATATGACAACGAAGCGAATTGTTGCGTGCTGATTTCACGTTCATCGGATTATCAGGCTATAAAGATCTTGAAAATTGGCTGTTCCTAGCAATATATATTTCTAAGATCTTTGAATGCGAATGTGACCTCAAACCAAGTCAAAATATAAGCGAAATTTAAAGAAACGAGATCATAACTGAACGCGCGGCCTCATTCATTTGAATGAAGGTCCCCTCTACGAGTGGACGGCGACAGAAAAAAAAAAAATGACGCACAGCTCGTATTCATTTTAGTGATTGAAAGCGTTATGATCGGGGTCGTGTGAACCCGCCCTAACCTGCATTCTGACTGGTTGGCAGCCAGCTGCGGTCACAACATGATGAGTCTGTGTGTTACAGACAAAGCAACGAGGTAACGAGGTTAACACAACGAGTTTCTTTCCAAGTTGAAAAAAAAGGCAGCCCAGGTAGTAGCTACTACTAGCCGTTGTTTCACATCACTACACACAGTCACACCGGCTTGCATATCGAATACTACCGTCAAGCAGTGGTCATTTGAGACACGCACACTCACTAAGGCCGTGTTCACACGTCCCTCACCATAACGCGTTCAATCACGAAAATGAACACGAGCTGTTCGTCAACTTTTTCTGCCGCTGTCCACGCATAGAAGCAACTTTCATTCAAATGAATGACGCCTCACGTTCTGTAATGAATTCGTTCCTCTAAATTTTTACTTATATTTTGCGTCGGTCTGAAGTCACTTTCGTATCCCATGATATTTTAGCATGAATTTGATATGAACGGCCTATTTTCCAAGTATCTATAGCCTGATAAATCGATGAAAGTGATACCAGCATGCAGCAATGCGCTTCGTCGTCAAATCAAAAATGGTGTGTTTTTGCAACGTTTACAGCTCAACTAGCTTTCTCGTGTACATTTACAGCTCAACTAGCTTTCTCGTGTTAAACGGGTATACAGTGATTCTGGGCGTTAAAGTGACGGTAAAAAAAATGTTAAGTGGTTCGGGATTTGAAACAGCTATAGAAGATAAATTAAGCATTTATAGGTTGTGTTTAATGTTCCTGACATACGCGACGTGTTAAAAAAAAATGAACATATTTCGTCATTGAGCCTTCCGCGTTTGCTGCAAACGTTTCTATCAAATCGATGCGCTTCGTCCATCAGTTTCACTGAACGCGTCACGATGAGGAACGTGTGAACACGGCCTTACACGCCCATACTGGAATAGAAGTAGAGAGAAGTTATCAAGTAAAGCACAATGCTAATGATCATAAGCGTCTCTATTTGCTACAGAAACATAGGCGTCACCATATCTGTATGTCGTGGAAAGGTTGAAAACCAATGTTTGGTCGTCTTTGTTATTTTTTTTTTTAGAAATTTTCTCGGAATTCGGAGGTTCAGAGTCGCGAAAAAAGGCGTTCCGAAGCCGGAAGTACAAATCTTTTTTGACATCGATCCGAATCTGAACCTCCGAACCCAAATCTGAGATTTGGCCGGTCCGAACAAGTTCGCGAATGAAGGTTCGCGAACATTTTTTCGGAACTCCCACCTCTGCTAATAGCATTGCGTTGCTCGGCGGAGATTTGCCCCCTCAGGGTGCAGATCTAGATTTGATAATTACATCAGAGATCGAGGTTCTAGTTTGAATACTTTTTTCCAGAGAGATTGTTTGGTACAGGCATCAACAATGGAGGCGTGTCAACTGCTTGTGCTAATTATTGGGAGTCACTTTTAAATGCCGATATAATAACTCTCATTATTGTAAATTGGCTTCCATTTTTTCTTTTCAAAGCGACATTTATTCTATGCTTTTGCAATTGAGCGGCAGGTGTCCGTGGAAGGATTATCACGTTCTTTTTGGTTACAAAAATTACCGCGTATATCAAGTTTGAGTAGCGCAGCTTTATCAGCTTTCATATACAGCACTCGTCAAAAGTATTTGGACGAGATCGTTAGTATAAGTGATGAAAAATATCAATAATATGTCAATGTCAGAGAAGCAACTGATAGATAAATACAGTGCAGTGTTACTAACTTGATGGTGCAAATATGAACTGAAGTAGTACCAGAAACTAATGTATAACATTTCTTTTATTTTGCACCGAAATAAACAGTTTTGCACGTTTTTTGAAATTGAAGACTGCAATGTTACGGTACTTCTTCCAAACTAACCAAATAAATATATTTTACGTTTCTATATATTTCTAATCGATGAAAATAAAGGACAACTTTGAAATTTTTGGAAAAATTTCGGAAAGATTAGCTTGTGCTAATACTTTTAACAAGTACTGTATGTATATGTAATATTAGGCAAAATATCGAATGATGCTTGCTCGTTGAGTGCTTAAGCACGGCGAACGAAACTAGTTGGATGTGTTATTATCAATGGACGGTCATTGCTTGCTGTTACAGTTAGCATTAGGGCTATGTACGTTGGCTTAAATCCTACTTACGCTAAGCAATTTTTTTTTGCGTTACAGGGCTATACCTTTTGGATTTTCCCACGTTTATCAGCTTTCACTCTCAACTGCAGGCTTGCTTTTCTGTTTCATTTTTGGGTTTGAAAATTCGCTGTTGAAATATGACCGCCACTCTTTTGTGTTGAATACTTGAGTCGTAAGTAGTCTTAGTGTGATGGAAGTTTGCAGAGTTTGGCATCCCGAGTAAAGCAAGTGGGAGTACATAGAGTGGGATAATGTTTCGCCCAGAAAAGAAGGCGTGAGGAGAGAAGCACGACAAAAGTTGCACTGTGTAGAAGGGATTTTAGGGTAACGGTTGTTCTCATGTTTTATGCTCCTTAGCTAAAACAAAGATGCTACAAATGGGATAAAAAGTAAAATGTCGCACATCAACGACCCAGGCATTTGGTGCCATCTCGAGGACAATAACAATATATTGAGGCAGTGTGTCGGACATAAAAAGAAGAATAGAAGAAAAACGCCGCCTCAACTGTAGGAGACGCAATTAATGTCTCAAAGAGATTATTCATACTACTTTAGTTATTTAGCTCTACCAGTGCTGTACTCCCCGTGACACTGGAATGGTCAACAAATGGCTCATTTACAGTCCTCGGCTCTCTGAGAACATCAGACAGGTCTGACAATCGCAGTGTATCCAATCCATGAATTTTTAGAGCAGAGCTGATTCTCTAAGGTTAGAAATTACTCCAGTATTACAAGAAAATCCGTTTATTGGTACATCTACAACTGCCATATTGCAATGAGAAACATAGAAAACGAAGTAGAAAACTGGTCTATCGTAACTACTATAGCTTTGATTTGCTTCATTATTACTTGGTATATAACAAAATTTGTATAAGTACATAAATAGAACTTACAGCTATAATCGCAGCTAATTTGTTCCTATCGAACACCTGCATATATGACAGCTCATAGTTTAATCTCTAAAATCACTGCATTGACGCTTGTCTATCGCCAGCAAACTACAGAATGCAATACACTAACTTGTATTAATTCGCACAATCAGTCGATATTTTCTATTCCATAACTAATATGATAAATGAAATACCAGTGGCTGCTTACGTATGCTTGGAACTCGACGTCCAACTACAATAGAGCTAACACGACTCATTCAGCCGTGAATACGAAAAGAAAAAATAAGTCAGGTGTATTATCCACATACGGTCTCCAGGGAATATAAATATCATATAAAGTATTGCGCCGTATTTTGCACATTATAATTACTATCACGTGCGTGAAACAACAAATTGCTATTTGTTGCCTCCCTTTCTGCCTTCTTGGGACGAATATGTCACACTGAAATTTCACCCAGAAGCATCAGTATTATGACACAAAAAAAAATCTGACGGTATATTCGCTTGAAGACATTAGTTATTTACACGGCTGCAAGCTTCAGCTGCCGACGGTGTCATTATTGCCTGACGCGTTGCGCAATAATCAGAGTGGCATGCCGTACCTTGCCTTCGATATCCCTAAAGTTTGAAGTGTTGATGGTGCTTGAGCAGCGAGAGAATCGAAGTTAGGAAACCAACCTTCTTTCCCAACGTGCTCTATGGAATTAAAAACCATTTTCATGATTCTATTTACCGAATTAACGTTGTTTTGTGTCATTTCAATGACTGAATCAAGTAACGTCACACAGCGTAATCTGGAAGAACTACATAGTCGGAGAAAATCCTTCTAATATTTGTTTTTCATTAGTATGTGCTTTAGATTTTGTGAAAGTACTGGTTTCAGAATTTACTTAACTAAATTTGACATTACAAAGCATTAAACTGCGTATTCTGTCAGCCTACCTTGCAGTAATTGTTATTGTAGCGACCAGACTTACTGCGTACCCTCACCGGGAAATTTGCGCAATCTGAAAACATTTGCGAGCTTCGATTCCCCAATGCACGAAGTTGAGCTCGCTTCACAGCGCCACGTCGCCCAACATGAACACAGACTAAGACCGATCAATATCTGCTGCACATGTTCTTTGCTAAGGAAATTGTGTATAAAACATTTCGTTATTATGTACTTCTTAAGTTACTAACTTCGTAAGCACAGTATTCTGAAAAGTAGATTTAACTCTGAGAAGTGCTGGCTAGCCATACGTATCTTAATCTGAGGAAAAAATGGTACAAACTAAGCCGCCTAGAAACAATGGAGATCAGGATAACTGGATATTAGCCTTCAGACTATTACAAGTCATATCAGAAAGGAAAAGGCACGTCATATCAAACTCGATCAGTTTCACAAACACTTCCTAGACTTTCCAATCTGCTTGCTATTACTTTATAGAGTAATGGATAGAAAGCAAGGTCCCAACACGCGTACCTGTGCGAGACATTGTACAAACCCTGTTATCCAGCAAAAAAAAAAAAAAAACTAAGAAAGTGATGCAGCGAACCTGAAGGTTAGGCTCATGCCTGAGAGTTAATTACTGTGAAATATGCTGTAAGTTAATGATTTCATATATCATCTAAATACTATTATTAGAAATGAACATTACAGGAAGGTCAATTGTCAGAAACATAAAGATATCAGGAGGGCTGTTAAAATATAAATTGTCTCTGCGACACACGTTGTTTGAGCTGCTTGACAAATTTTATTTTTCATATGCATATGTATCCTAGTAGGATGCATAAGTAAAATCTCTAGTATGCTATAAGACTGTCAAAAGTAATAATTTCATAGGGCGTTATGGCAGCGGTTATTATCAAACGATGGGCCCCAATACGTCGTTGAAAATTTTGATTCGGCAAAATTCTTACCAGAAGAGCTCACTGCGACCATATAAAAGTTCTATAACATTATTCTGATTCAGTTAGAAACACATGCATGCAATACCAAGGACACACGGAAATAATTTGCTTTTTGGTCGGTGTGGCTAAGATTATTGTATATTTCTTCGTAGATATAGTTCATTATTGTTACACATTCTCTTTTTCTCCCCAATATTGCACATGCTTCTCAGGGTAACCCTCTATTTCAGTACATCTATTGGTAACAAGGCAACGTTATAGCTCATCTCTTGTTGCAACTAGGCTTCCACATTCTTATTTGGTATAAATATAACAACATTTACTAAAGAGGTTTTTAGGAGGTGCAGAGACAGGGGAATGTAGCACTGTATTGCAGTGAGTTAGAGATGCCTGAAGTGGTGGCAGAGAAGCAAACTTTATCTGTAGCCAGTTAGACAACTTAGAGGCTCATGTCTAGCACGATCTGACGAGTGTCAGGAGACTACATTACAATACTTACTGTTTGACAAATGTGTTCGCGACTTGGAGGCGAGTGATTTTGTGCTGGCACCTCACAATTTTTTCTGTTTTTATTTCTAATGGCTAATGAAGCAAATTGAAGACATCTGATGAGTTTATTCGCCACTAAAATGCAATATTGATATTTATTGAAAATATAGTGTATTTTTGAATTATACTGCTTATTTCACAGAAACAAGGATTAAAGTCGTAACTAGATTAACCTAGCAATGATATTTACCCCTCATTTCATTGATAATTGTGAAAATTTAGATTGCTGTACACTCTAGAATGCTTCATGAACTGCGAAGAGTTTTCTCTCTTTTTCAAGCTCTACACGACTCATTATTAATACTAAAAAGTACGGTTTCCGCTTCTCCTAAACTTAAATCACAGAAAAAAAAAAAACAATTGGTAATCGTCTATGCTTCTAAATATGAAGTGATTGTGCCAAGAGTAACTGAAGAGCTGGTGATGAGGAACTCTTTTCTTTGAGCGAAAAGAACTGAACTTGTGGCGACAGTTCCGCTGGTGGCCGAGGACTCGGGGCCACTTGACTAGCCCCGTTATCTCTTTCTACGCTCGCTAGAGCGCGTTACCAATATAATTTGATTAGGACGTTCAAGGGTTGAAGCTTTCAGTAGAGCAGTAAGATATGCATTGAGTGATATCTTCTATGCATATTCATATTGAGACAGTAGTTTATACTTCCACATGAAAGTGAACGTCGTTGATTGATTTACCGATTGCAAAGTGATATTACTGTACGTCCTCTGCCACAGAATTAGTGTTCTCGCGTGCAATAACTGCACTTGGTACACCATTCAAGCGAATAACTTCTAAACACAAGTGCTCTAATCCTTATCTCGTAACATAACTCTACCCAAAACGATCGTACACAACGAAAAGACATATATGTTTCAAAATAAATATTCTGTCCTATCATTCTCTAATATCAGCAACTCTTCTTTTTCAGCTTACAGTCAAGATAATTCTGAAGGTTTTTTAACCTCCTGCTAAGTGGAACACTGCTCTTGACGGAGTTTTTCTTTTCTTTTTCACTCATTCTAAGCTAGCTAGTTATATAGACATTTATCTGATGTTATCCGATACCGTTCACTATTTACTCATAGACTGCCGATAAATGCCTATAAATTTCCGATTGCAAAGACGGGTGCACTTGACGCGACAGTCTTTGGGTCCCGACATCCGCAGTATGTATAGCACCCGAATGTGGTTATTTCTTCACAAGCGTTCTGAAAATAGACAGTAATTCACTGCAAATTTGAAGAGACATAGTGAAATTTATGAGCAGCGCTTGCTCTTGGAGCGTGCATCAGCGAGGCTACTGCAGTGTTCGGTAGACGGGCAGCTGGGTAGTGAACACCTAGTCGCATCGAACATTCAGACGCCGAGTGTATGACATACTACAGAATATCGGGTGATCCCGCCATAGCAGAAAGCACTTCCCAGTCGGTGTAACTTTACTGTGTAGTATAGTTTCGAATTAATAACGTCAACTCGATGTCTAAAAATCCTGAACCATTAAAAGTACGTAACACGGTAAATTTTATTATTGCATTAATGAATAATAGATACTAAAATAGAACGTGCATTAAAATATTGCATTAACTGATTTTTCCATTTTATTAGAATAATAATTTGCATATTTTCAGTGGAATTTTTACAGTGTGTTTCTGACGTTATTTTTAGGTTTACGTAGCGCTCATGATAATATAACAATGATACAAAAAAATGCAGTTAGCAATAATGCCCTCAAATTTCGTCTACAATTACCTAATTCTTAGCGTCCCCAGCGCGCTGAAAGTTTTCATCTTTTAATGATGATTGGAAACTCTTGATTTCTTTTATGATCCATTTATATAAATTGAAACTGTTTGTTATTATGTGAGTATTTATGGAGGCAAGAGGCCCCTTTCTACATTGCTTTGTTTCTAATTTCGAAAATTCGATACGGTGCTCTAGGTAGAGCATTTGCTTCTATGATGGTGAAATAAAAACCTACGGTGAAATTCAAGCAGTTACTGGCGTTATCCTTACAATTACAATCATTGTATACAATGATGCTCTCCTAACATTATAGCATTATTAGCAGAGCTATTATTATCGTTGCCAGTGAAAAAATGATCAAAAATAACTGATAATTTCCTAGCTGCGAAATTATTTTAAGACTTACCAAAGCAGACAACAGCTAGCAAGAGCACCTCCAAAAAATGATTTGTGAGCAAATTATTAAAAAGTTATCACAGTGTTGCTGTATTTTTTTCTTATTTGAGGCACTAATTGCCATAGTAGCTATAAAATTATTTTGCAGAAAATTTCGCCATCGTCATCAAAAATCACTCTACGAATTCAGAAAAGTAGTGGTGACGTTGATTATGATGATAATCATAATAATAAAACAGTAAATCAGACAGTCAGTCATGTGAAACTTTCATCATTTGATATATCAAAATAATTCTATCCATCATAGCATAACAGAAAAGCTACATCAGATACTGATGAAATGAAGGTTTTTCTAATAATAGCATAACAGAAAAGCTACGTCACATGCTGCTGAATTGAAAAATATCTATCAATAGCACAACAGAGAAGCTGCATCAGCTCCTGCTAATACCCTGAAATAGTCACTCTTCGCTTAAGCGCCAAACTAGTAGCTAGCGAAGACGCTGAATGCACTCGGCACAATGCTATAAAAAGAAAGAGGGAGCAGCTGGACAGGACGGCGCTGCCGCTGCAATGCCCAACTTTGCGTGATTGTATTAATTTCCTTTTGAAATTCAGAGGTGATTAGCCAGTATCCATAAGAATAGCATTGGATATTATCCGATAATCTCTTAAAATTTGCAAATTGGGAAATCTACTTTGGCTGCTCTCATTGACAACCTTAACGCAACGTCTGACAAATTATCAAATGCCAACTATTATAATTGGCTGCAGCCGTAGCTTCTAACCGCTGCTGGACCGTGAGTGCTGCGCCTAAGTGGCCAAGCGTGGCGAGGATCTTATGGAAAGATATTACAAAAGTGCAGAGCACTCGGCAGAAGCTGTGACTTCAGCTCTCACTTTGTCCACTTTGTGCAAGTTTGAGATGATATTCGGTAGTCTGTTTACAAGCTTTCTTTTTTCGCAACTGTTAACACTAAACTGCTGAGATTATATAGGTAGTGTCCTCTCACTAGTAGCACTCATCTTTCAAAAAATTCACACTTTAATTGCAGGCATCAGACTAATGTTTAAGCATTTTCAACTGAAATTGATAACATTTGCTGAACCATTAACAGCAGTACGATTGATGTCCAACTTAAACGCAAATCAAGAGCCGGTAGCATACATACGTAGCAGGAAATTTTACGCAGATAAAGTGGTATGAGTATCCTGTTCATGATATACTAATACAGATCTAAAAGGGAAGGCGATAATGGCGAAGAGGTAAAACACAGCCTAGAGTGGAAGAAGAAAGAGAAAGAGATAGGATACACAGCCGCTATATAGAGTAATGTGTTAAGAACTATAGTAAAAAATGGACTCTTCGACACAAAAAGCACGACCCTGTAAAAATGACGTATACATGAAGAGTTCTGAAGAAAAGAAGATCTTCACAAGATACCACTGAAGTTATAAGCAAGAGCACTAAACTAATAGCGATCATCCTCGTCCTCGAGCGACTGTGACCTGGGGTCGTGCAGATCGAGGTCTCTGACCATCTCAGCTGTTGCTGAGTGCATCATGGGGTCCAGTGCGCCGAACTGTTGCTGTAATTGCTGCTGCCTTTGCTGTTGTCTCATTGACTCCTGCTGTCTTGTTTGCTTGGCCTGTTGTCTAACTGCGATTTGCCTATTGCGAGTTACCTCGCACTGATCGCACGTACAGGTGCGATACCTGCAGTTATACTTGTGGCCCTTCACTGGCTCATAGAGATCGTGGTTCGCGCAATACCGGCACTGCTGGGGTTTCTTCCTCTTGCCTCCGCTAGAAGTTGATGGCTGGCATGGATCGTCGTGCTCACTTGGAGGGATCATGCCAGGGAAGACGCCGACTCCCCCACTAAAGTGCCCCGCTTGCGAGAACTGAGGATGGTGAGGCATTTGCAGTAGAGATGACGGTGGGAATAGACCTTCATGCAGGGCTGGACCTTCGCAGGGATGGGCAAATGCAGCGGAGCGTGGGAAATAGTCAGCAGTTGGTTGAGGCTTTAGTACTTGAGCCGGAGGAACCGCAGTGTAGGGGGACATATCCAAAGACTCAACAACACTGCTCAGGCTTGCCTGGCTAGGACCAGAAGAGTTAGAAGGGTGTCTTGTGCGGGCAGCGCCTGCCGTCAATTTTTTGGCTGATTTATTAATTGGTTGTCCGTTGATAAAATACGCGTATGTTTTTTCTTTTTTCTTAGGTTTTGCTCCAGATGACCCTGTTGTTGAAGGCTTCCCTTCCTTCAACGGAAAAATATCCTCTGGGAAGAAGCTTTCTAAGTTTTCAGGTACCTCATGTCTAGATGTAGAAGGAAGAGGAGATGAAGGCATTTCTTGTGACGGAGACACGGGAGACTCTTCCAAAGCTGGTGTCATGTGTGACAGAGAAGAAGGATAATACGACGAGGCATACTGGGAAGGTGGGGTATCAGGAGGGGAATTGGACCCTTCCATGTACTTCGGTGAGTTTGTTTTGCTCTCGTCGGAATCTTCTTCGCCTGGTCGTAGAGCGTGTTGTCTTTTCTTTAGCGGGAGGTTAGACATCGTTCTTGGTACTCCGTTACCTGAAAACAAAAAAAGAAAAGTTGTATTGGAAACCAAAGCGACTTATTCCTAGTTGAGGATAGGAGGTTGAGCATTGCTCAAGGTAATTTCTTGTGGAGATATGAAAATAGAAAACCTGGAGACCAGTACTAAGCTGTCCTTACTGTACACCATGTACAACATATTCAGCAGTGTGAGCTCAGTGTGTTTCCATGTCTGTACTATTAGCACAAAGATGAAAACCTGCATGAAACCACATTAGAATGCTTACGCACGAAAGGCTTCTGCTATGACTCTTTATAGCTTACTTAAGGTTTGAAGCTTAATGTAAGCTGATGAACTATGCTTTTACCAGCAGCTAAGAAGGGCTACTCAATTGTGATTGGCATCTACGTAAATATAAATAATTTTTCATTTACAGTTGTTATTAGCTTGTAAGAAGCAGTAAGTATGGTTGGTTTTTCATTCAAGCTGAGACAACGTGGACATGACAGTCCTCTATCATTTATGCCAAGAGCCATTGTAAAACACAAATCTAATACTAAGAATGACCGTCGTGTGTTATACATTTATTTTATGTATTTTTTATATATTTCGCGTCACGCATTTACCGAAATAGACTAGCACTGGCGTTTTTGGTTTCAGTTCATTGGTAAATAATTCTTATCTTCTTTAGCGGTCAGCTGACTGTCTCTGACTCAGTGGCAGCATGTAGAGTTCATGTTAACCCTTTACTACACCGGGAGTATTTGAGTACTTCGACACTTTCGCAAAATAGGGTGAAACTCCATGCAAGCTCTGGCGTCGTCCCGGCACAACCTCTTGTTTAGGGTCAGTGCCGCCTGACACTACTGGGCAGCCAGCTGCCATGTGAGCAGGCAAAGCTTGCACGCTTCCCGCCGGGACGTTCTTCGTGATACGAAAGCGGAGCAGCATCTTGTGATGCTGTAGTGTGAACTGGGACGGTTGGTCAGCAAAGTTCTATCAACGACCTAGGCCTATGATAACGCAGCCTGCGTCGAATTTCAAATCTACAGTTACAACGTAAAAATAAAACGTAAATAAAAGTACGGTAACTGCTAAAAAGTGCGAGGTAGACATTTGGCTACACCTTGAATGATACCATTTCTATGAAAATATAAAAAATAAAAACGTTTTGTTTTTTAACTGGGACGTCAAAGAGTTAATATTCACAAACTTGAAATTGTTGGTTATATGAGTTCTAGTGGTGCTTAGCTCTTATGTATTCACACTTCGAGAGAAGTTAACTAACATTTGCACTTCAGCATTCCATTATTAGTACAATATACGGATTTTTAAAACAAATGTAATTGTTAATTCTTGTCTGTAATATTAATAATCTGCTCCAACTAACTTAGGGTTCACTTTTACAAGCAGGCCTTTAGCATAAAAAATGCTTAGTAATAGTTTCTTCTTCATATTATTAGACGTTGAAGAAATTAAAGATATTTAAGTTTAGGATTACATCTATCTTATTATACTAAAACTCCGTGAACCGGTGTTGCTCGTTTATTTATTTGTGTCTTCTTTATTTATTTGTGTCTTGTTTGACACATCTTCTTCACTTTTACACGAGAAGAAATTCGAAGTATTCTGGGGGAGGGGCAGTGGCATTCTTTCCATGGCTTAGCTCTTTAATTCGATTGTATCAGTGATACGGAAGTTAAACTGAGCTGGGTCTCAAGAACGGGCATGATCAATTCATCGGCTCCACGTGCAATACAATTGAAATACGTAACATATTATAATTTGACTTTGCTTACCGCCTGGGTGTTGAATATTCGCTAGAGAAGCAAAGAATCTGTTAATAGTGAACCGAACGGGCCGCTCCTTGACGGGCAGGAGAGGACTGCCGAATAGCGGGTGGTCTATGCCCAGCTAAATAACTCCTGCTTTTTTTACGAAAGCGAAGACGATAGTGATGACGAGCCACGACTCACGGGTCGTCAAGTGAGAACTAAAACTTAAATACTTTTATTGACATGGACATAGCTAGAACACTCTGAGAGAGTATACTTCCGTCAAGTAAGGCAATGTTTACAAAATATTCAAATGGGTTCTGAAACTTGGATTTAAGGAACAAACCTATCATCAAAAGAATTTGGTCATTTGTGTCCTCAAACATTTTTAACAATTCCTATAAATTGAATGCAGAAGCGTTCATTACTTTCTGAGTTACGTTACTGACAAACATAGAGACAAACAATCAAAAAACAGATCAACTTAAAAATTTTGTTATTGCCCCTGTAGCAACCCCAATAATTCCTGAATATTTAGCAGTTATGTAACCAACAAAACAAGAGGCAGGCAAAGAAACAAGCAAACAAATGAACGGTCGAAGGGATCTTCACCAAGAGCTAATCATCTTCCTTGTTCCTCCTAACATGTTTTACAATCCTTGTAAATTTTGTTAGTATCCGTCTATAAATTTTTTAGTTATCCTGGTGATACACTAACACAGTCAATTGGACAAAAGCAACCTCCTTGGCGGAGGTAACTAGAGCATTCTGAGAGCGTTTACCTCCACAGTGCTAGGCAACATAAAAAATTAAATTGGTCCTGAAACAATGGATTTCCTTTTTATTATCACCATAATTTCGTCTTTCGTGCCCCTAATATTAATAAACAGACCCTGAAATTTTCTTGAAGATCCTTCCGTAACTTTTTAGTTTATATTCTGACAAACAATAGGTAAAACATATAATGAAACACACCAAAGAACGAACTAAGCATCACCAAAACTTATTCATCAGTGTCTTTTAGCATTCCTGACAATAATTCCTCCAAATTTTGTGAATATCCGCTTGCAACTTTTGGGTTATGTTACTGACAAAAATAGAGACAAGCTAACAAACGGACAAACGGATGAGAGCAAATATACGGCCCTTTGCTCCTAGTAACATTTCTAACAATTCGTAGAAATTTTAAGAAGATCCGACCCTATCTTTTTGAGTTGTGTTGCTAAGGAAAATGTAGCAGACCAACAAACGGTTGAGAGGAAATTGTTCAAAACTTGATAATTAATCTGTTCCTCCCAAAATACCTAATAGTCCGTGAAACTTCCCTGAACATCCGCCCATAACTGTTTGAATTGTCATGGTGACAGAGAGACATAGAGACAATCTCAACAAATGCATAATCATTTTGGTGGAGATAACTATATCAAATTGTTCATTCTGCAAGTACAAAACCTGCCTCAGTCGGCTCAGTGCCTCAGTGAAAGATTATAATCATGAGGAACTCAATTACGGCCACCATGGCGGCGGTTTTTTGTCGAGTTTGCCTTTTTGTGTGTCTGTCCCTTAGTCTGTCGCCAACATAATTAATACATGTTTATGAATGGATCTTCAAGAAATTTACAGGAATTGCTTGGCATATTCAAAGGAAAATAATGATTAGGCGCTTGGTTAATATCCGTCCAACCGTTTATTTCTTTGTCTGCCTTATTTTTCTTGGTAACAGAACTCAAAAGGCTAAGAAAAAAAAATAATATTGCTTTTGTAAAATATGACATGATACCAATAAAGAAAAAAAAAGTTTCATAAATGCGTAGGATATCAACTGAATCACGGTTATCAGTATTATTAGTGATAACTCGCTCAGTATTATAATTCATACTACATCTTTTAAATAAAACTAGGAACAATTAAACTTTTTCTCTTGTTAAAATAAGTAGGAAGAGTCCAATGCTTCCTCTTTTCTGTTTTCCAACAGACATAACAACCGATGCGAACATTATAAACAGACATTTATTTTATTTTAATATATATTCACTTGTCAATTCCATAAGAATGCTTTAGTTCAAATATGTTTCACTAGTGGACCCGTGCGTGAAGAATTCACGCAATAACCTGTACGTTTGCGTAATGCCTCTAGGCCGGTGCGGAATCTCCTCTTCTCTTATTTGCTTCTTATTTTTCTTCTGTTCTTCATTGATCCTTTATCGTGCTGGCATCCTTAGGTCTTCT
>LQNS02278091.1:25145703-25179379 GCA_001587735.2 Parhyale hawaiensis | reverse complement strand
ATATATATATATTTATATATATATATTTATTTATAAACACACGAAGGTTATTCTTAGTATTAGATTGCTTAATTGCTTTATTTTGAAACGAACTGTTGCTGTAAAATGTTCAACAAACAAGACACGTCTAACATATCATCCGCTAAGACATCATTGATTCCGAATAATAATTTGGAAATATAATAAACAATGCAATGGCGTTTCACTCCAATTATGTGTAGTATATTCGCTTAGGTATGGATTTACTATTTTCTTAAGAGTCGCACGCTTTTAAAAAAAAGACCCTGAAAATAAGCGCTTCACACGTAAAAACTATTTATTCTTATTTTTTGTCTATGAAGCCAAACGAAAGATTATCAGTTTTTTATCAGTGTAGAACTGCTTTCAGTGAGCTAAAGTTACAGCTACTGCATTTTTGTGCTTGTTTGAAGCACTGCTGTTTCGCAGTTGTGGTTGTAGTTGCCGCCTTTAGGATCCGCAATTCTTAGAATCGCATGATGCACTTCGCTGCTTACTGAGCATTGTTCGGGGCTTGCATTCGAAATTATTATAGAATCTTGGTCGTGACGGGAAATTGTTCATGTTTTTATCTGAAATATAATAATTTGAAGTGACAATATTGGGTTAAACTATTCAATTGGGACTAAACTATGTTTGTTTACTGAGGCGAGAGAAATCTAAAACTGCGAAAATATCGGAAATATTAACTATGCATATTTTCCCTAATAATACAAGCAGGTTATATTCCCCATTTTAAACTCCAATAACGTCAGTCAATTAGCTTGCGAGAAGACTGAAGACGCCCTCATAAGTTTCATGGATTGATATGCTCATATGACGCAGAATTGAACCGAGGCTATACTATTATGGAGTTTTGCACCATTCCGTCTGCAAAGCAATATAACGAATAAATAAAGGAATTTAAATCTGGAGAATTTGCATAAATCCATAATTGCAATACCTAAATGAATGCAATGTTTAACTAAAGCACTCTGAGACCGTACAGCTCCTCAAAGCAAGGCACGTTGAAGAAACATTCAAATTGGTTCTGAAGCTGTAATGCCTTCCTGTGTATCTCCACCAAGCTATAATCAATCGTGCCCTTTGGCAGTAATAATAACTTCTGCAAATGACATGAAGATCCATTTACAACGTTTTGAATTATGCCGCTAACTAACATTCTGACAAGCACTAGTCAGACACACAAACAGACTAACTGATTATCACTAAAATTTAATCATTTATGTCTTTTAACATTACTAACAATTCCTGTGAATTTCATAAAGATCCTTTCATAACGTTGTGAGGTATTTTGCTAACAAGCATAATCAAACACAGAGACAAACAAACAAAAGAACAAACAGAACGTCGTAAAAAATTAATTATTTACTCTTCGTGATCTATCTCAAAACTCATGTAAATTTAGCAAAAATACGTCTATAACTTTTAGAGTTATAGTAGTAACAAAAAATACGCAGACAAACAAAAAGATGAACGAACCTTCACCAAAAATTAATCATCTGTTCTTCCTAACATACCTAACAATCCCTGTAAATTTCGTAACGATCCATTGATAATTTTTTGAGTTATCTTTGTGACAGACAGACAAACTCGACTAAAACATTACCTCTTTGGCAGAGGTAATTAAGTTAGAAGTATTTTACAGTAGTCTCAATTTACTTGCTCATCGCTGTTTATCAAGTTCACGAGTACTAGTTTACAGACTCCAATTGAGGTTGGATTTTTGATTGGTAGTAGACGGTATATATTTCCAGACTACTTTCGTCCTTACATAACGTACATGCCATGATTATATCATACACTCGAATTTATAATGGTTACGCTGCCGCCAACGCAGTAATTGTAACAGTTTATGGAATTTTTCGCAATGTGCATGTGTGGTAAACAATTTTTAAGCGTCTCAGTCACAGCACTGTAATAATGAACAACTGCAAAGAAGATTGCACAAAATTGTTATTCTAAAATACCGCACAGTAATAATTACGTTCTGTCCATGCATTTCTCCGTGTATACATTACGTGTTTACTTGCTAATGGGAAAAACATAAATTTCCTATTATTGCCGAAATTTCACTCCAGAGTCACACATGATGAATTAAGTGTTTCAAGTACTACGCACCAAGGCATAGCGTTTTATCACAGGTCAGGTTTCTCACGCATCTTAACCGTCAATATTGATTTTAATTAAATTTTTTTGTAGTCTGCTCTATTAGTAGCTACTTTTTGAAACAATATATTCAATTGGTTTCATTTTATTATACAGTTATTACATATCGCAAAATCCTATGAAGGTTCCAAAATTAAGGCACGCCCTGGAGTGTTGTAAAAAATGAACATAAATTTAAATGTAAAGAAATACCTTTTGCACCATTCTATTCACTGGTAAACGGCAATGTGAACATCATCATAAGGCCAGCATTACTTGGGCTTAAATCCTATATTTGACGGAAGCAAGTAAGTAGTAAGCTTTCGACGAAAGTTACTGCAGTTGTGAAATTAGCCTTAAAATTAAAACTACGGTCCGTCTGCCCTACTCACTTTCAGACGGTGTCGCTGAGGCTCCTCTGAAATAAAAGAAAATACAAAGTTATTTCAGAGAAATTCTCTATTCAGAGCACAGGCTTAGAAGTATGGTTAACTGTTAGCGATCCACCGTCAGTAGAACTACACAGTAAAGAAGTCTGGTCATAGCAAGGAGGTCTTTTAGTCACTATTACAATGGAGCAAAGAAGTTTGTCATTGTACAGAGATCTTCTTTTAGTATCGAGACAAAACAAAGAAGTATTTTCAGTGTACGAAAGTCTTTTGGTCTTAGCAATAACAAAACTATTTTAGATGTTCACAACTCTTTCGTTCATCAGTTTAGGCAAGAAAAATGGGCTATATTTTCTAGATAGTTTCTTCAATGATTATGTAAACATACCCAACATCTCTAAGTTAATTAGCAGAGACTTTCCATCTCTAATTTAACAAAAGAGCCAGTAGGATTCCTTTCCGAAGATCATTAAGATATTGCTAAATGAAATACCAAATTCGATAACTGAACTATAATATATACACCAGTTTATTAATATCTTTCATCGATATTTCCCAAATTATAATAACAACAAAGAATACGAATAGATTTTGTAAAGATTTCTCTTCTGCGATAAAAATGATGAAACGCTAGTTTATTACCGTCTGTCCAAAGATATTTCAACATCTAACGATTCAATTACAAAATGATTGTTCAGTCAATTGCATAATCTATTCGACCGCGTTTAATGCAAAAACAGGAAATAGACAAGACTAATTCTTACCTTACGTACTTATCTAAGTATTTTAATATTAACTAGAGCACTCTGAGAGCGCATACCTCCGCCAAGTGAGGCAACGGTAGCAAAAAAATTCAAATTGTTTCTGAAACAAAAATTTTCTTTGTATAAGCTCCAAAATCTAATCATTTGTGCCTTTTTTCAATTTTCTTGAAGATCCGTTCATAACTTTTTGAGTTATACAGTTAACAAACGTTATGACAAATATGAGTCAAACATACAAAGGAACAAACCGATCTGCACCAAAATTTGATCATTTATGTCTTTTAACAATACTAACAAACCGTATGAATTTCATAAATATCCATTCATTATTTTTTGAGTTATTGTGCTAACAAGCAAACAAACGAACGGACGAACAAACGGATTTTCATCAAAATTTGGTCATATTTCTTTGTTATATACCTAACAACTCAAGTTAATTTTATCAAAATCCATCCAAAACTTTTTGAGTTATGGCATCAAGAAAATTAAGGCAGACAAACAAAAAAAAAAAAAAAACAAACAAACGGATGGACCAATCTTTACCAAAAGGTAATCATCTGTTCCTCCTAACATATCTAACAATCCCTGTAAATTTCATCCAAATCGGTTCATATTTTTTTTTAGTTATCTTGGTGACAGACAGACAAACAAACAAACAGAAAGACAGACAGGCAAACAGACAGACAAACACGACGAAAACATAACCTCCTTGGCGGAGGTAATAAGCAATGATGTTGTTACGCAATTATTTTCAGAAATACCGATGCATCAAAGTGGCTCAGTCGTATTATACGACCAGCCTGCTCATTTCAGAGATCCACTTATTTGTCTTAGCTCTCGTACAGAAACATATCACTGCTGATGTAAATAGATTTGTCAATTTAATCAAACTTATGCACGTAAATGACCAAAACTAAGTGCCCCTGCTAGTCCGCATAGTAATTAAGAACTGCAGCTTTTGAGTGTAAGAAAGAACTAACTACTGCTTGACCTGACGCCAATGATCTCGCTGCGCGAAGCTGCAAATACCTTGTACATTAGATGATCAAACGTAGTCTAAAAACGCTGCTTTGTGTTAAAAGTTTTCATTTGGTTACGTTATGTCACTGTTAAGCTCACCATTATAGTTCACTTTACTGCCCATAAAGTTCCAAAGATTTTTTTTTTTTTTGATCTGTAATATTGCCAGAATGAATCAAAGGCTCGGCACCTCACGGGGCGAGCCAAAGAATGCCAAGCCCAGGGAGCTCCCAACCCAAGAAATGTTAAGTACGGCGCACAGTCAAATGAGTGAATAATTAAAGTATGTGTGTAAAAGCATAACTAAACTAGAGCACTCTGAGAGGGCATGCCTCAGCGAAGCGCGACAACGGGAGCAAAAAATTCAAATTGGCTCTGAAACTATGATCACATTTGTATCAACTCCAAAATCTAATCATTTGTGCCTTTTGATAGTAATACCAGCTTGTGCAATTTTCTTTAAGATCCGTTCATAACTTTTTGAGTTACGCAGTTAACAAACGTTATGACAAACAAGAGTCAAACATATAAAGGAACAAACCGATCTGCTCCAAAATTTAATCATTCAAGTCTTTTAACATTACTAACAACCACTTTCAATTTCATAAAGATCCATGAATTATTTTTTGAGTTATTGTACTAACAAGCCTAAAATTAAGAATAGTGCCAAACAAACGAACAAACGGATCATCACAAAAATTTGGTCATCTACTCGTTGTTATATACCTGACAGCTCTTATGAATTTTATGAAAATCCGCTTATAACTTTTTGAGTTATGGCATTGAGAAAAATGAGGCAGACAAACAAACGATTAAACGGATCTTCACCAAAAGTTAATCATCTGTTTCTCCTAACATACCTAACAATCCCTGTAATTTTCGTCAAAATCCATCCATAACTTTTTGAGTTATCTTGGTGACAGACAGACAGTCAGACAAGCATACAAGCAGACCGACAGACAGATAAACCCGGCGAAAATATAACCTCCTCGGCGGAGGTAATTAAGTTCCTATGAAATCGCATGAATTTGATCTGTGCAACAAAAAACGAAGTATGAAAAAAAGGATGGAGCAGCTGGGGCGCAGAGCGCCGTTCATGCAGGTAGTGTTTCGTTTTACCGAAAAAAATTGCTCCAGCCAGAAGCATCTCGTGCAGTGTATCCTGGTATCGAAAGATATTTCTTAGCCAGACGTTTGAATCGGTGCATCAAAGCCACTGTGAACATCTAATGAATCGCATATGTCAGTTCGTACACTTGCAACTCCAATACTGAAATAAATTATATTATCTGTTGCTTGTTTACGGTAAAAATTTGGCTGTGCGTTATAACTTAGAAGCATTTTGGATGTTGACAAATAAGCTTTGCAAAAGGGTAGAATTTCTACAGCGCGGTCTTTGGAAGAGGCTGTCAAGTGACAATATTTCAAAGGCGTAACCAAGAGACGAGGGTTACATAACAGCAGCTAAGCGAGTGATGGCATGGCACGCGACTTTCTACTTGATTTGCGAAAGAAGGGTATTTTGCTGGCGTTCGATTGAAGATATAGCATTTCAAAGTCAAAAGTTTGACAGCGGGGGAAGTGAGGGGATGATAAAAATAAAAAAATTCTAAGACATAGTTTTTTCCCTTCCTGCCTGAACGATTCTGTAAATAAATCGTTGGTTTTCAGCCAACACATTAACATTTTTCCTAACATTAATACCTGTACCAAAGAGGTTATGTTGGGACGTTAAGCTGGTTTGTACGTTAAGCTGGATGAGACATGAAGCTGGTTGGAACGTTAAGCTGGTTGGGACGTTAAGCTGGTTGAAACATTAAGCTGGCTGAGACGTTAAGCTGGTTGGGATGTTAAGCTGGTTGAAACATTAAGCTGGTTGGGACGTGAAGCTGGTTGAAACATAAGCTGGTAGGGACGTTAATCTGGTTGGGACGTTAAGCTGGTTGAAACATTAAGCTGGTTAGGACGTTAAGCTGGTTGGAACGTTACGCCGGTTGGGACGTTAAGCTGGTTGAAACATTAAGCTGGTTGAAACGTTACGCCGGTTGGGACGTTAAGCTCGTTGGCATATTAAGCAGTTTGGGACGTTAAGCTGGTTGGGACGTTAAGCTGATTGGGACGTGAAGCTGGTTGAGAGGTTAAGCTGGTGGGGACGTTAAGCTGGTTAGGACGTTAAGCTGGTTTGGACGTTAAGCTCGTTGGGACTTTAAGCTGGTTGGGATATTCAGCTGTTCGGGACTTTAAGCTGGTGGGGACGTTAAGCTCGTGGGGACGTTAAGCTCGTTGGGACGTTAAGCTCGTTGGGACCTTAAGCTCGTTGGGATGTTAAGCTGGTTGGGACGTTAAGCTAGTTGGGACGTTAAGCTCGTTGGGACGTTAAGCACGTTGAGACACTAAGCTGGTTGGAACGTTAAGCTCGTTGGGACGTTAAGCTGGTTGGGACGTTAAGCTGGTTGGGACGTTAAGCTGGTTGGGACGTTAAGCTGGTTGGGACGTTAAGCTGGTTGCGATGTTAGGCTGGATGGGATCTAAGCAAGCAGATCAGGATTCAGATGCGTGATACAAAAGACCGACCATTTGGGGCTTCAGCTTTGTTGAGTCTTAATTGCTTGATATGTGTGAGCCCTGGGTGCTCTGCTTGGCTGCAAGGCGAATGATTTTTTTTAAGAGTTTCTTCAGCTTCTTTACGCACTGAAGTCATTATTCGACGTAGGAAATTGAGTTTATTTATGCACCGTGTTGAGCAAGCTGAGACGGAATTGCTTTTTTTTAAATGGCCGATGACACACCGAGCGGGGCGGGCTTACAACGCATGAAAATGGGCTTTTGGGCGCACGGGATGTTTGTTAGGTACTTCCCGAACACCCACTCATGCTGGCAGTTGCATTCCGACATGACAGTGAACAGCTTCGCATATGAAAACACAAATATCATCCACGAGCGGACAGTTTGTCATATTGCATTGTGACAAATCCTGTAGTCGTCTAGCAATGTTAATATTGTTGCTACATTCACATCCTTCTCCCTAGCTAACTTTTTCAGTGATCTCCTTGCAATTGGCCACATCTTACTTTGGGCGTCTTTTATCATCTTATGGGAGTCTCGGACGATTGTTGTTGGTTTCCAGCTCATCAAATCGCTGCATTAACAGTTGATTTTTGAGTATTTAGTAACTTTCCAAGCCTTGATTGTTTCTTATCTGCTCAGTCAAGCTCAATAGTGGCGCTTGTCGTTCAGTTTGTTAAATCTCCATATTACATCTGTCAAGGTGGTTATGTTTTTGTTGAGTTTATCTGCTGTGTCTATCTGTCTGTGTGTTTGTCTATCATCAAGATAACTTGAAAATTTAAGGACGGATCTTTACGAAAGTTGCAGGACTTGTTAGGTATGTTGAGAGTTTTAGATCAATAATAATAATAATTTTGATGAAATTCCGTTCAACCGTTTGTTTCTTTGTCTTCCTGCCTGTTTTCTCTTTGTATAACTCAAAAAGTTAGGAAACGATTTTTTATAAAATTTACTTGAGTTGTTTACAAAGAGTGAATGAATAAGTTATGTAATTATTTATTTGCTCATTTGTTTGTCTGTCTCTGTGTTTGACTCGATGTTTGTCAGCAAAGCAACTCAGAACGTTATGAACAGATCTTCATGAAATCTATAGGAATTGTTAGAGATGCTAAAAGACATAGATAATCAAATTTTGATGATGATCAGTTAGTATATTTGTATGTTTGACTAATGTTTGTCAACAACATAACTCGAAAAGTTATGAACGGATCTTCAAATATGTTATAGAAGCTGTTATTGCTATGAAAAAGCACAGATGACAAAATTTTCGTGCTGATAAAAAGCAAGTCATAGTTTCAGAACCAATGTGATTTGTTTGTTAACGTTGCTTTGCTTGGCGTAGGTATGCGTTCTCTGAGGGCTCTAGTTGGTATTAAGTTAGGTGAAAGAACATAGAAACTTACTAATTTATCAACAATTTGAAAAATTCTGTTTGAATTAAAAATTGTTGTCAATCATTTTCAAATTTATGTTGAAACTGAGTCCGGTACTTTTACTTACATCCGTATATTCAGGTCCAATTATATTTTTTAACAAAGTTACATCTCACTCCTTGGAGTAATGTCTCTCAGACAGAGTCAGACCCTGACTAGAGCGACAACTGCTGCCATTCTTTGTAGGATAAACATCGCAGAAGCGGATAAACAGGAGTTATGAGGCCGCTGCCTTACAAGGATTTCCGTACTATAACAGGTCTAAGCTTACTTTTGCATTATTACCTTAATGCACCTAATCAAACAGGATAATAACAGCTTTCACTGAGTTATAATTAAGTCTGGAGAGAGAAGAATTCCTTGACTAATAAACTTTAGTTTATATAAAAATTTTCCTCTGCCGAATGGCAAATACTTGAAGTGTTCGTTTTTCTTCTTTGATTTTCACCTAAGTCCTGATAAAAATAATCAGCCGTATACAACACCACTTTCTTGATTCATTCTAAAACGAATCAATAAAGCTCATTAACTTGTTTTCTAGAAGTAGGGAAAAAATGTATTTATTCCTAAATAAATTTGTCAGTCTAGACCATGTGGGAGACAAAATAAGTTATGGCCATTTTTTAGGCAATTTAAGGTTTTCACTATAAAGATATAAACTCGTTTGTGATGTCTCTTTGTTATTTATAATTATGTCAATCGTGATTCGTTGAAACAAGTTTATTATTCATTAGCTTATTCTTTGTTAATTCAAAATATTATCCTCTGGGGTGCAGCCCTCGTTGTTACATTAGCAAATTAGAAGTTGTACAAAATAAAATGCTAAGGCGAATACTTTGTGTTGAACGAGACAGTATCAGCATACCGTTGATGAGTCGTAATGATGTGTACCGCAAGTTAAAAATATTTCAATTTCAAGATATGTATAGCTATTCGCTACTTGGATTTTCTCGTTTACTCATACACAATCATCATCTTATTTTTGAACAATATGACGGCGCACTCATTCCTCAGCAAATCTATGAGAGGAGACGCTCCATTCTCAATCTTCCAAATGTGCATGTTGATGTAGAGAAACGGTCAACCACTTTTCAAACGGCGTCTCTTGTTAATAGCATACCAACTCATTTATTAGATCCAATATCTAATGACACCTTTAAAAATGGCATAAAGATTATATCATGCATTTGTACCAGTATAATCATTACTTATTGTCCAAAAAATTTCACAACTTAACAATGGGTTATACAAATATAATACTGTATTGGAATCCGAGAGTGATCAGTATTGTAGTGTATATATGTGAGTAATAAACCTGTCAACTAGAGAAAAAAGCACTCTGAGAGCGCATACTTCCGCCAAGGAAGTCAATGTTGACGAAAAGTTCAAATTTGTCCTAAAATTAAGATTTCTTTTTTATCATCACAAAAATTTCTAGTTTTTTTGTGCCTCTTAACATTCTTAACAGTTCTGTGATTCTTGAAATTCCATCTATGACTTTGTGAGTTACATTAAGACCAACATTAAGACAAACACACAAATAGACTAGCCGATTATGGCCAACACGTGGTCATTTTTAACACTCCCTGGTAAGTTGATGAAGCTTTGCTGATAGTTTTTTGATTGTGTCACCGACAAATATATAACACATTGAAACAAATACAGCGAGCTCAATAATCATTGTTGCAACCTTGTTATTGATGCATATTTTTACATAGTATTCCTTCATCTCCGTGCTTTAACTACTTTGATTTCAGCATTTGTTCCGTATTAGAGAGTAAGGTCTTAGTTTACTATCGCAGAAATGTGGAGGCTTTGAGAGCAACACTCTTGAAGGAATTGGCAAAAATTCCCCAAGCTATCGTTCGTGACTCTTGCACAGAGTTCTCTAAGCGCTTGCACCGGGTTATTGAAGCCGATGGAAGGCATATTGAATAAGTTTTAGATTTTCGGAAAAAATAATAGTTAAACAGCAGTCTATTTGATATGATTTGTATATTTCGATTTATTTAATACTGTAATGTAGGCAAAAACAAATTATGACGATAAGTTTTGAACACCCTGTAGACAAACGTAACTAACAGATAACACAAAACTCAGTCATTTGCTCATTATAGCTATCCTAACAATTCGTGCAAATTTTATGAAAATATTTTTATAACTATTCGAGTCATAATAGGGGCAGTCAATAAAGGTCTCAGACATTTCTTGAAATTTCAAAGATCGATTTTTTTTTACAAGCTGAAATGTGTTAACACGTGAAACTAAAAGAGTATATTGGCGTCGTTTTGTAATTATTACAAGCGAAAATGTCTAAAGAGGTCGTGTTTCGACACGTTCTTTTTTCGTCCGTAAGAATGACAATCAACTGCTGAGATAAAAACTAATATGAAATTTTTCACTAGAGACAACTGGAAGCCGATAAAATTTATTGAAGCATTACAGTAAGTTTATAAAGGCCAATCAACATGCCAAGTCGTTTACGATGGGAGTAAGTGTTTTAAGAAAGGCAAAAGAAAACAGTTAACTCGAAGATGGTCCACGAAAAGGGGGACCATCAGCTCGAGAACTACAGTAATAGTTTGGCTTGTAGGAAAATCTAGTCGAAGAACGGCAGTTGACCAACTTACCAATCCCGTTATAGTTTTAATATAGCACATTCGGATTTTGTTTTCAGTTTCCAAGCTAAAAGAATGCCTGAGAGGAACTTAAATTCTTGAGTTTGATGAAGCGAAAAAACAAGTCAAAACTTGGTGCCAAAAACAGCCCCCAGTAATTCTACAGCAATTTACTACGGGAAACTCCCTGATTACAGAAGTGTATAAACAATAAAGGAACTTATGTAAATAAGTAACTACGTTACATAAAAACTTTTTAGAGCATTTGTCTAAGAATTCTTTGACTGCCTTCGTATTGTCATTGAAAAAAGTAGACAAACGAACAGTCGAACGGATCTTCACCAAAAATTAATCGCATGTTCTTCCTAACATACCTAACAATCCCTATTGCATGAAGGACCTCAGTTATTTCTGGAGTTATCTTGCCGAAAGATCGATCGACAAATAGAGACAAATACACGCCGACATGTGCCTTCCGCTAACGTCCTTAGCGCAGGTAATTATCATAGCAGTTAATGCCATTATTTCTGAAAGAGTTTAAGACTAAAAAGCTATTATATGATGGAAAGGCAAAACAGTACTACACTTTAGATATTAGACGTTGCTAGCGTCTAATTAGTATCGAATTCCCATTCATTTCGGCGCCAAGTTTTAAATCTGGTGCTAAAACACAAGAATTTCACTAGGATTGGATGAGCAGCGCATCATACTAAATTTAGTCCGAATGTTCTGGCTCAAAAAAGACATTTTCGGTGATTTTTTAACCGTAGGGCCCATTCAAAAGTGTGACAATTAACAAATTTCAGATAAAGCCTCCAGTGATCCTATGATGGTTATCATGCTTATACGATGGCGCACCAACTTCTTTCGCCAACGACTGTGACCAAATTTACTGCTAGCGGAGCCGCCAATCATTACAATGTCTTAGAAAGGGGACAGGAGCACTGAAAGAATCCCATTCAACTGAGGTGCCACTACCGCAGACTAATGAAAACACAGACACACAGCTTCTAAGTGCAGCACAGCTTTGCGTCAAACTTCAGCCATCTGCATTATGCCATGAATATTTTCATTTCACGAGATAATTATTTTAACCAAGCAGAACTACCAATTATTAATTAACAAGTCGTAAGTTTCATCGAGAAAACTTACTGCTTATGCTTAACGTCATAGAAAGCACAACGGCTCTCACGGAGATTTAACTTTAAAATAAAAACGTTCTGAGTTTTGTAGCCATTAAGCATCAACGAAGTTTCGACCGGTTGGTGCTATGTTGATGAAACTCGTATCGTGTATAACAGCTTATGATAAAAATCAGGAAATGAATGTGACGTCATCCTTCAGATAAACTTTTCTTAGAAAAGTACTGAAGAACTGCCTGTCTGTGTCTCCTTTAGTCTGTGACATTACCGTAAACAGTCAGTATTGTTGATCTTTCTTCTCATATAATCCCTCTTTACTTTATTACTGTTTTATTATCGTAAACAAATCTGTATAAAAGAGAACACCTAATATCGTAGTTACTGTATAAAAAGTATTTGAAGAAAACAAGTGATCGTTGTCGTTTATCATTAAGTTCACAGAGAAGGAATGTAACTTTTCACAGCGCATTCCTGTTTTAATTGCAATATAGAGGCTGATGTGGCTGATTTAAATGTAGTTTCACTCACCATCGCTTAATTCAGATGTGCAAAGTTATTTGTGTGACCGGCGGTGTCTCTTGCTGTGTGAGTAAGCAGTTTTCATTCAGAACATCTGAGCATTGTCTCTTTTTTTCGAAAATTTTGACAGCTTTTTCAATGGCTGTGTCAGAAAGCTTCACTTTTTGTTTGATTCTTTAATCTAAAATCAAAATGAATTATTAAACACCATTGAGGTAGTATTTTCAAAGAGCTGCCAAAATATACCTGCTGTATCCTATTGGACCAACTGATGCTGAGGTGACACTATATTTCTATATTATATGCAATTTATAGCGCAATTTACACTGCAATCTTCACTGTTGGTGGCCACGCCACTTTAGGTCAGAATATCGTAGTTAGGGTCTCAAATACCCACGAGAGAAATTTCCGAAAAGTCTACGGGACTGAAGCGAAATATTTAAGTATCACTGTTTCTATACCTATGTAAGTACAGACGGTGTTATCGTTGGGCTTCCTTGATGAATTTAGCAGTTATATACTGCTTTGTAAACATGATTTACCAGACCAAAATATCTCTGTCTCATTTTTTGAATGCGATTTTTTGTTCGGAAAAACTAGTTTCTAGGAGGATATATGTATTTTTAGCTACAGAAAACTCCCTGCTTGTTTTGTGTAGAAACAATAAATTAACGCAACTTTCAAAACTCTTCGCACGCTAGATTACACAGTTACACTTGATTCGGAACTAAATTCTCAGTAAATACAAAAGATATTCTAAATGGCTTAATACATCTGCCCAGGTTAAGTAGAATCTTTTACTCAGGTTGTAAAAGTCCGCCTGAAGGGATGGTATGATGAAGGGTAATGTGTAATTGCCAGATAATGCACCATAATCGGTGCATTTCTCATAATGTCAGTTCAGGCCTACGTTTGTGACATCATAGGTTTGTATTGTACGAATTAGAAACCAAATTTACGTGTTCTGTACCTTATGTCAGAGCAAAATTATTTTGTGTATCGTAAAAGGCTATCGTACTTAGCATCCCTCCAATTACATCCGAGGTGTTCGTACTTTCCAGTGTGGGTACTGCTTGCCAAACTGAAGCGAGCGTTCTCCGGAGAGTCTAACTATTTTAAACAGAATTTGCTTGCACCGTCACAGGCAACTTATTACTGAGTAAACTTAGCAATCAGTCCAACTGCAACTCGATGAAATATGTAATTTTGAGAATATAGCCTAATTTTTCAAGATATAAAGTAATATTTTCTGCTGAAAATCAAGAATGAGTATATATAGAAATAAAGAAGCTTAGGCTATTATAGAGTGAGTATGAGTTTCCTTCTGATGGCGGATTTCGCTGAAATGCTTGAAATTTTATTGTGGAACAGGAACTGCTAAAGATTATGAAGCATAATAGTAATAATAGTAGATCGCGGTCGCCTGAGGTCGCGAGATGTGACCCGGCGCCGAAGTGTGGAGCTAAACATCGCTCAACCGATCCAATTTGGGTCGTGAAATCCCATGATAGTAGAAATGAAACTCATGCTTAGATAACTTTCGTTAGTATTCATTTAATGAAGGAACATTGTGTGCAACAATTTATATATTGGAGCCTTGAATGAATAAGCCACTAGCCTAAGGAGTGGTTAGAGCAGTGGTTTGTACATGACTACCATAGTAGCAGACTGAAGAAGTTAGGAGAGTCGCTAGTGACTACGGCGAGTTACTTGCTTTTGCTCTTGATGATACGTTATATTTACGAATATCTTTATAAGTGGCACATGATACTGCACTCGGACAAAAACTCTCGATCAATTTAAGTTTGAAGCTATTGGGATTACAATACTTATCAGCGTATACGTCCTATTATAAAACTTAGGTTTACTTTGAGCCATGGTCTGTTTAAATCTTAAGCCTGTTTAATGGCATATGCTAATTTCGTTGTTATCATTGGTAGCTGCAATTTGTTAACAAGCAACCTTGCGGTATTGTAAGGTAACTATCATAAACTCACCTGCTCAGGGCCCACTGCTCGGGAGTGTCCGGTGGTGAAATCATGGAGATTTTGCAATTTTAAAAGTTTCTGAAAGTATAACTTTCTGAACTTTCTGTTTCAGTGATTGTAAACTGAAGATAATTAATCACAAAACTAAAGTGACAAGACAGTCTTCTATTTACATAATCGAGCGCTACTTAACTTACGCAATTGTCGTATTAGCTAATATATATATATATATATTGATTTATCTATAGCCCATTGTGATCGGAGCTTTGTCATGTACTTTGTTTGGTGATATTTTCGGCCTCGAAGATTATAGCAAAAGTACAATGGGTCCAGAAGATGGCGGCGTCTTACGAGAAAGCTACCAGCAGTGCAGCTGATTTATGTACTAATATCAACTTATTATCGCTCTCGTGTGCTTTAGATGCTGCAGAGAAAAAGATGATCGTAAATGAAATCATAATGCAGTAGAAGTGGCACAACAGGGGGAGTGGGAATTTCAGAGGTTGAACGTTACCAGCTGCTTTTTAAAATATGTTATCTCAGTGACAGAAACTCAGTGCGATCACAGTTGAACGAATAACACTGAATTTTATTGATTTTTGTAACTTTTCTTCTATTTATGAGCTTAGCTTAGTGAAAATTTACTATATGTCACTGTACCTACACGTGCATTCACATAGAGCAATGGCAAATGAAATTTGATAAGAAATATGAAAAATAAAGAACCAAAACAAAGAGAACACTCTAACTCATCACATTTGTAAATGAGGATTGTTATTCGCAGTGACTAAGAAAAAGTGACTGCCGATAGCACAGAGCATCTCTAAACCACGACTTCACACAATTAGCTGGACTGTACGTTGCCAATTTAAACATGTCTCAGTATGCAACTTTGCATCGCCAAGGGTTTGCACGGTGTTATTAAAATATGGATTTATATTTATGGATCTTTTCTCCACACCGGGAGTAAAAAAAAATAATAGTTCTCTAGCCTTTCATAAGCTGTTGTAAAGTGTCTTTAATCTATACCAATCAAACTAGTCTAAATTTTGATTACGATTACTATTGATGTACCGATTCTGAAAATTCTAATATGCTTAGAGATCATATCAAAAAGAATTAGAGCACTCTGAGAGCGCATACCTCTGCCAAGCAAGGGAATGTTAACAAAAAGTTGAAATTTCTCCTGAAACTAGGATTTCCTCTTTATTATAATCAAAATTCATCATTTGCCATTTTTGGCAGTAATAACAGTTTCTGTAATTTTCTCGAAGATCCGTCCGTAATTTTTTGAGTTATGTTCTGACAAACATTTGACAAACATTAGTCAAACACACAGACGGACAAACCGATCTTCACTGAAATTTAGTTATTGGTGTCTTTTGACATTTCTAATAATTCCTGCAAACTTCATAAAGATTCGCTAATAACTTTTTGACTTATGTTATTGACAAACATTAGTCACACATACAAAGGGAAGAACTGATCACCACCAAAATTACGTCATTTGTATCTTTTAACATTTTTAACAATTCCCACAAATTTCACAAGAATCCGTTCAAAAACTTTATGAGTTATGTTACTGACAAACATCACGACAAATATAGAGACAAACAAACCGACAAATAGATCAACTCAACAACTTCTGTCATTTAGTTTAGTAACAGCTCAAAAATTGCCGAAAAGTTCATAGAGATCCGTCCTTACCATTTTCAGTTATACTCCCAGTAAAAAGAGGCAGAAAAACATACTAACAAACGGTTGAACGGATCTTCACACCAAAGTTAATCATATGTCACTCGTAATATACATAACAATCCCTGTAAATTTTGTAAAGATCCGTCCATGACTTTTTGAGTTATCTTGGTGACAGACAAACAGACAGATAGAAAGACAGAGAGACAAACAAATTCGACAAAACAACCTCCTTGGCTTACGATTTACACAGCCGTAAATCGAAGATTCATTTCAGCCAACTCGGTTTGTTTACAAACAATATACGCGCGTGATAGTGCTCCGTGCCCCGGCTAGTGAACATCCCTTGACGTAGGTCGAACAGTTCCGATTACCACGTAGAATTTGGATGGCTCTCATAAATAATCCTGCACCTTTGAGTGAACAGCGCCCTCTGATCAGTTGACATTATATTCCCTTGGCGTTGGTCAGGAGAGTATAATTATGGATCAGCTTCGTTCGAGCGCAGATGATTTAGTAGGTTTAGATTATATATCCCTTGAAACCTACAGGCTGATTCAAGACAAGAACAGCAAAGAATGAAATGATATATGCAACGCGGCAAAACGGAAACCAAAGCGATAAAGGTGAAGGCACGTGGAGCAGCAAGTTGAGCATCCAATGGGTGCCCCAGTCAGGAAATCGAAGGATGCAACTCTGACGCAGAAAGAGAGATGTCTGTGTAATAGAATTTCATGTCTACTTAAACATATCTTATGATTTCCGAGCATATTAGCGTGTTCTTTAAACTATGGGCGACACGCTACGACGAGAGGCACCGAAACCTCTGTCGGTGGTCGGTGACTGGAGATGGGTTCCATCTATACAAGTATATGTAATGCATTTACATGACGCTCATATGTTGTAAAAGTTCTAATAAAATTTCAAAGTCTGAAAAGTTGCCCTCACCATCATGGCTCAAACTAGCCTTAGCTAATGGAATGATTAAACATTTGGTATTGCGAGGTGTTTCAGATGGCTAAAGTAAGTAAATTGTCTTGTGAGAACAGAGATTACCCTCAGTCAGGTGTTGCGTTTATTTGGAATTAAAAATCTGAACGATACTTTGCTAAGGCATTCCACAGCTTTAATGCAAGATTGACTCTTTCAGGTTTCCACAACAAGAATGTAATTATAATAATAAAAAACGCCTGCGAAAGAGACGGTACAATCAGCGAGTCTTCGTCATATTTGTTACACCCGAAAATTAGCGCACGGTGATATGACGAATCTCCACCCAAGTATTTCGATAATCTCAGGTTGCACTAATTCTATGGTTTTAAGTAGCGCTCACCCCTTGCATAAGTGATAAACGTTGTGGATTGAGCGCCTTATGTAATCAGAACTTGATGTTTGCCCCATCAGTAACAACCTTAACTGGTTTTTGAATTTATTCTTTAGTGCTCTTGAGACATTTCCATGCATATGAAGGCATTTAACCTTTGTAGTGCAGTCAAATAAAAATGTAATTGCTTGGTTTAGGAACTTTACATAAAGTAGATTATTTATAGAATGCGTAGAAACAGAAGTTATAAATGTGATCAAAATGATGGAAGATAAAATCTTTTGTTGTGCAAATTGTGACTTACATTATAGTGTATTGATCAGTTGACGTGTAGTAATATTTGTTGTAATCAATGAGATGCAGTGTTAAGGTTTCCTCAGACACAACAGATGGTTCAAAGTAGAATGTGATATATATTCAATTCCATGTGAAGCGACTCATTCTCTCCATTACCAATGTAAACATTCGAACGTTCGCGTAACGAAGTCGTTGCATGAAAGAACATTGCATTCGAACAATTTTTTTATAGGAAAAACAATAAATGATAAATACTGATCATCATATCTCTCAAAGGTCCAAAGATTTTCAAATATGTCAAAAAGGATTGCTTCTACAAGAATCGGTCGGTGTGGTTGTTCCATTAGTCATCAGTGTACTCTACTCAAAGTTAAAATCTTCATCAGGCTAACATATTGTACATGTACAAAGAAACTCGAGAACACAATCCGTATGCAGTAATTCTGATCATAACGGGTGAGTCTCACCCCTGAATTGCTGCGCTTCCTCTGTGGGAAGGGGTAAAACATTAAATGTAATGATAACTAGAGCACTCTGAGAGCGCATACCTCCGCCAAGTGAGGCAACGGTAGCAAAAAATTCAAATTGGTTCTGAAACAATAATTTTCTTTGTATAAACTCCAAAATCTAATCGTTTGTGCCTTTTTAAATTAATAACAGTCTGTTCAATTTTTTTGAAGATCCGTTCTTAACTTTTTGAGTTATACTGTTAACAAACGTTATGACAAACATAAGTCAAACATACAAACAAACAAACCGATCTGCACCAAAATTTGATCATTTGTGTCATCTAACATAACTAACAAACCCTATAAATTTCATAAAGATCCATTCCTTATTTTTTGAGTTATTGTGCTAACAAGCATAAAATTAAAAACAGTGTCAAACGAACGAACGAACGAACAAACGGATCATTACCAAAATTTGATCATATACTTTTTGTTATATACCTAACAACTCATGTTAATTTTATCAAAATCCATTCATCAATTTTTGAGTTATGATATCAAGAAAAATGAGGCATACAAACAAACAAACGGATGGACATATCTTTACCAAAAGTTAATCATCTGTTTCTTCTGCAATACCTAACAATCCCTATAAATTTCATCCAAATCGGTTCATAACTTTTTGAGTTATCTTGGTGACAGACAGACAGATAAAGAGACAGACAGACAGACAAACACGACGAAAACATAACCTCCTCGGCGGAGGTAATCAGGGTTCAGTTAATGCTTTAGCACCGTATAATGGAGCTGTCTAACTAATTTTTGCCATTGGCATTAACATTGATAAACATCGAGTAAAAAAATACTATGTCCCAAAATTACCAGCTGTAAGACATTATTAAATGACTTATTCTATAATATCAGGACGGGAAACCTCTGGGAACGAATATGTAGTATTCCTTGTACTCTATGCTAGTTTTTATTGCTGTGCAGGGATAGGGCATGAAACGCATACGGTGTGAATACCTGCTTTTCTAGTTTTACTGTAACGAAATATGTTTTTCATTTGATAAATTCATAGCCATCAATTTTCCGTGCTAGCAAGAAATACTCAAGTAGCAGAAATATTTAGTAAATAACAATCCAAATACAGGGGCTCCTCCCCTAAAAAAAAACTCGAATCCACTGGTGAAAAGCATATTATTCGCTATTTTATAAACCTATTTTAATTTGTTACAAAAATTTTTAATGAATCAGTGACAACATAATGAGAATATCCTAAGCATTTGATTTCTACCAAATTTACTTCCTAAAATGGAACTCACGAAGATGCAGATAGTGATAACAGGAGCAAAACGTCACTAAATATAAAAAGAAAAATTTACAGAAGCCTCCCCAGAGAGAACGTCTCTTTCTGAGGCCACTATTCACAATGCAGTGCCTAACTTTAATCACGTGATTACCAAATTTAATCTAGACACAGGCAATTGTGGAAGATTAAATATCATCGGAACTAAAGGCAACATCACGCATGAAGAAAATCCCCCTTTCGTTCGTCAAATTGATCAAAATAGTAATCTTTTGCGCATTATTCAGGAGGAACTGCAGTTCTGTCCTTACTGGAGCACCCGTGCCGTCAAAAGTGACGACGAGGAATTTGAGATGATTCTTCTTCATTGACCACACGCGCGTTACTAACATGCTTATGAAGGATGGACTTCAACGTTCAACTTAAATTTTTATAGGAGATGAGTGTTCTCCATTTCACTTCAACGGAGCAGCGCGACCCTCCCTTCCATTAGGTGGCAAGGAAAAAAAAAAACAAGCTTTTATAAGTGAGCACTGAAGCGTCCCTAAATTTGGAAAATCAAGCAACGTATCCTATATATATATACAACTTCTGTTGTTCGAAAGTTTTACTGTTTTATCAAGAGAAGAAAGCAAGTTTAAGAAATGACAATTATTGCATCAACTGTGCACTGAATGTCTAGTGAGAGCAGATGAAGTTTTTGACGCGTTAAGAAAGGGATAATTAGCATCCATAAGTAGCCTATTAGAACGTGTCAGTAACTTCATTCCTCGGATTTCAACGTTGGCAGAGCAGGAAGGACAATTAATTTTAAGGATGAGGATTCCTTGCTTTGACCATCTTCTTCAAGCCGGTCTACGTTTCGCTTAGCTGTTCCCATTAGAATATGACAGAAACACTAAAATCTGCTCCCTGTTATGTATGTCGCCTATCCAATTTATTAAGAATGTGAGTTGGAAAATACAAATATATAAACGCATGACTATATAAATGTACAAGTAGACGACGGTGTTTACCGTATTGTTTCCGAAAAAAGTGAGGCTTACTTTCATATGGCAAATAAAACAGTAATTCCAGAGCTCGATTACTACAGTGACATCTAGTGGGTACAAGAGGGACCACCCTGTCATCGGAGTGTTATTTCAGGAACTTATTTGCAAGTTATCTTTGCGCAAAGAGGAATTACAAGAGTGTACTAGCAAGAATGGTCCCCAAGATCTTAAAGCCTCTTACTTTTATGGAACCATTTAAAATTAGAAGTTTACACAAACACCACAACCAGTACGACGTTTAGGCGTGTTAAAACAGCACGTTACAGCTGAAATGAACGTGCTGAAGGATAGCAATTATGATACGGCGAGAGATGAGGAAGGCGAGAGACAAAGGTGGAAACGTCTCGATAAGGATGGACGGCAGGCCAATTACTGTCATATGCTATATTTATTAATAAACGAAAATTTTTCGTATGATTCAGTGTTTTTTTAAACCATTTGTAGTCGAGGTTCAATTTCTGCTTTGCACTAAAAACAATAAATTTAAAACCCTTAGCGTAATGAAAACATTTGTTCTATAAAAAAGGGGTTTGACACACATCCTTACATTTTTTATTGCACAAGTTTACCCAATAAGAATATCCACAATCTCTTCCAGTATGTTGCTAAGTAAAAGTTTCTGCAAGAATAATAAAAATGAGTAAATAAATAAATACATGAAAATGAAAATAGCTAAGAATCAACTGTTATAAGCGTGGGTTCTGTTATTTTTACTGACATTTTTAACCAATTTCTTTTAAATCTGCTAGGTGTACTAATTTGTCATCGTTGCATTCCAAGGAAGTTCCGTCTTGAAGAAAATACATTATTTTAGCTCAGAAGGGAATGAATGACGACCGGAACAAAAGTTCCCTTTGCCGTTAATTGCACGAGCAGCCGCGGGAACTCGGCTTCAGAGCGAGCCTCGAGCGCGTGTCGCCACAGCCTGCAGCGGCTCCGCACATCACCCCACGACTTTATCGCACCACAGTTTGGTGCCGACTGACCTCAGCCTGTTGGCGAGGCCTTTATCAATGCCAAGACCACAGGTGAAGCACCATGAGGCAATTTTTTTGCTGTCCAGGTGTGATGAGGTAGGCCAAACCAGCTGGTTAGTAGCAGCATCTTCTCTGAGAAGAAGAAGCGGCGTGTTCTCCCTCGCTCCCCATGGGATGGTTTGCTGCTCGACTCCATGTAATAATACTCTCAGGATCGAGGGCGGCATATGGTACACACAGAGTAGAGGAACGCAGCGCTGTATCCGAGGCGCTACTGCACTGCTTGGTCGCTATACGCGTGTTTAGGCAGGCATCGGCCACCTCTTTCCAAACAAAATTGGCCCGGGCATTGGCGAGCAGTGCCCGCTCCGTGACGCTTGTTCCTCCAGAGTTCCACAGATATTCCGCGCCTCGGCCAGCTACTTCGGCTAATGGCGCTTTGAAACAAACAACAGTTCCGTGAGAAGATGGCAGGCAGGCATGCTGGCAGTTTTTGAGAAGCATGGGAATGCATTGGAGCGCGCACACCGAGCAGCGGCAGCGTCCTGCTAAACTGCCGCTGATCGGTGTACGCGTTTTTGGTGTGCCAGAGCCCTAAGCCCGAGTATCGGCGGAATATCCATGGTGCACTGCAGTACAAGGGTGCACTGCTCGGGTGTATTTGGTTCGAAACAAGGTCGTTGATACCATCCTAAAAACGCGCTTGGCAAAAGAGCAGTGCAGTAGCGTCTTTTCTCGCCTGTGTACGTACCATACGCCAAGCCACCCTCCCTCCTTCAAAAATTTTTAATTGGGGCTGGCTCTCATGAGTCACTGCCATACGTTCCGAGGCGGATGCTGACACCGAACTGTCAGCAGTTATTAACATGAATGAGCTGCAAGTACGAAGGAGAAAAGAGGCAGAACGAAGAATAAATGCCGCGAAAGAGTGCATTAAAAAACTGATTTTTAGGTTTTCTAGAATTACATTGTCGCATTCTTAAAAAAAAGTATTGCACAGATATGCCACGAGTGGATGTGCCTTCTCAGTTGCTACTATTAGGGAAAATAATGTTGGGACCTGCGACACTTTGTTTCTTTTTACGAAAAACTACAAATAGCACCAAAAACACAGGACGACGATGTGGAAGGGTCGGAAAATATTTGTATATGCTCATAATGGCATGTATTGAATACATTAAAGCTTTTCTACATATAATTGAAAAGATGAACAAGTTTTATTTCCCCCACCATCGATTATTTAAGTACTAATAAATTCACCAACTGTCCACATTTGCCTCGCTGTTCGTACGGCCGATGTACATAGCACCAGAGCATTGGCGCTCATTGCCGATTATTGTAGAGCTTTGCGCTTCCTTTGCTCTCTTTCTGAAACTTTTTCTAAGGTATTTAGAAGTAATTTTTTAGATTGCTCGCAGGAAATTTTACAGCAGGGAATTATTGCTGTTCAACCCAGTGAAAAAATACAGTAATTGTAGCTGTACTTTCAGTTTTATGTTATTAGTACAGGGGATTTCTTAGCTGTAATTTGCGTTGTTGATGCCGTTGGTTTCAGTTTTATTAATTCAGAAAGTTTCTAGTGTTGTTCAAGTTGACTCAGTGATGCTTTCTATTTACTACTTGTCTGATACAAGTAAATGTGAAAGTATCTGGCTTTATAGTGAACTTTCATAGGCCCAAGTAGATTCCTAGGTCTGCCCCGTAGAAACTACGTTGTAGAGAGCAGTGTGTCAGCATTCAGCATATTCTGCATAGTGTATGAAACAAAATAATTTACACTGAATATGGGTAAAATTGAAGAGTTAAAAGCTATAATTATTTTATGAAATTATTTTATGAAATATATTCTGGCACAAACTTGATATGAAACACGTTTGTTGGCGAGCCGCTGCAATTCTCGAGCCCGAGCCCCTGCCGCTAGCCCGATCCTGTTCCACGCGTAACAAGAGCACACATTCATTAACTGCACGGTTCACATTGACTCAAATGGTACTTTATTTGAAAACCTCGCTTGCGACACTGCATAATAAAATTGTGCACCTAAGAATGTATGTGTCTTCCACTGAATGTTCTTAGGAAACCACGACATGCTGCTGTCAACTCGTCTATCCAACAATATTCAGTAGTGACTTCAGCAAGGACGAATTGTAGTGGCGTCAGAACTGTATAGGCCAGTTGTGATGGCGCACAGGCCATACTTCATTAGATCTTCATATTAAATGAGCAAACAGAAGTATGCAAGCTAGTTTTCTGTCTATAAATGTACTGCAACTCAAAATTGTGCTCTCCACAAGAGACTGATGACTGCATGGCGACATATCACCCCGTGGTGCTGTTGTAATTCGCAGCATTTTTGCAAAATGTCACCGGGGAAGATTTCGGAACCGGTTAACCATAATTTTTAATTTGTTCGGACAGGGCTAGCTGCGTTGATTGTCTCCTGCATTCTTTAGTTACAGCAACGGTCAGTTGTCCAATTTGTGCAAAATATCGCAGTGAGGTGCTGTGTACAACGGGTTCAATTAATACTTTCAGAAAGAGTTGAATGCTCGTCAGTGAGTCATCGTTTGCTCGCTTTTCATGCTCAGTCAGCTTTAGAATGGACGCTGATAATGTCAGATCCACTGCTTTGGTGACAGAGTAAGTGTTCGTACTTGCCAAAACGGAACTTGGACAAAATATGAGGCTGGCTCACTAGTTATACCTATAGCGTTGAATTTTTAGCATGAAAGTGAATTTCGTGGAGAAATATTGGTTTATCATATCATACGAATGTCACATACATGTAGATTTAAAGTGCGTTAAACTATTTTCGAAAAAGTGTAAAATTTCTTCTGGCCACGTGAAATTTATCATTGGTGCATACAGTGCCCTCAGGCCGTTACCTCCACCAATGAGGTTTCGTTTTCGTCATGTTTGTCTGCCTGTCACCAAGAAAAAAAAAATTGTTAGGTATGTTAGAAGGAGCAGATGATTAATTTTGAGTGAAGATCCGCCCATCAGTTTGTTTGTCTGCCTCATTTTTCTTGTCGCCCTAAATGTACTTTACGCTGAGTAGATAACCAAATTTTTGTGATGATCTGTTCGTTCGTTTGTCGCTTTGTTTAATTTTATGCTTGTTTGCACAATAACTCAAAATTTTATGAATGGATCTTTATAAAATTTACAGGAGTTGTTAGTAAAGTTAAAAGACATAATTGATTAAATTTTGGTAATGATCGGTTACTCCGTTTGTGTGTTTGACTTATGTTTGTCGTGTTTGGTCGCAGCATGACTCAAAATGTTATGAACAAATCTTCATGAAAATTGCAGAAACTGTTAATACTATCAAATGGCACAAATGATTGAATTTTGGTGTTGAAACAAAGAAATCATGGTTTCAGAATTAATTTCATTATTCGTTACCGTTGCCTTACTAGATGGAGGTATGCGCTCTAAGAGTGCCCTAGTTAGTATTAAAACGCATATTGTTCCCTAAGTATCAATTGAGAATTATAATTTATAACTGCCAGTGCTCTACGAGTACATACCAAGCTTGAAACCAATGCAACCCATACAGTAGTTCTTAACCTTTTTACTCCCACGCCCCCCATAAGGATATATTTTTTCCTTGAAGCCTCTCTTAGTCTTGTAAAAATAAATGTGGTACCAAAACACGACAAAGCTAACCAAATACAAAATAATGTAAATCAGGCTTTACTGTGAAGGCTCGCGCCCGCTGGACGCACTGGCTCGAGCAGCAGATATATGTCAAGTAAATACCACTGCAGTCGACCGCTATTTGCAAAGAGCTTTGGCGTTAATGACGGCAGATTCAGTGCCCGTCCTAGCCTCCCCTCCTATTTCAGGGTAAGGTAACTACCCCCACGGTAGCGGTGCATACCAAGCAAGTTTGCTAACTCAGCGTCCTAGGCGCCACAATGATCCCTCACATGGCTCTGCGCTCCATTCCGGCACCTTTAGCACACCAGTCCAGCATGCAAGGTCAGCTGCTACTGTGGGTATAAACTCAACCGCACAATTCAACTAGAAAATCCACACACCAGTACACTAGTTCATGGTGCGGCTAATTACTAGCCAGGCCCATTTGTCAGAGTTATCTCGCCGTAGCCGGAAGGCTCATATTACACGTCAACCTGCCGAGTGTCTTCATTGCTGGATTAGTAAGTGCCTCCGCAGTTACAGTGGGCTGTTAATGTCAGAGCCGTTGACGCTGTATTCTCGAGCATTGCAAGACTTGACCTTTCTGGTTAGGAAGCGGACACCCGACCTCGAGACAGCAAGAGCAGCTCTCAGTTAACTCTGCAACAGGAGGTCTGGTAAGAAGTTGAATAAGGAGTGCACTCGGAAGGAAGGTGCTATTCTGAATTTCATTTGTCATGTTCAAAGATTTCAAGGCCACTCAATTAACATACTTTTCTCTTGAGAATTGCAGGGCTACCTTTCAATTACCTAACATTTTCTTGATTCTTTAGTTTAGATTCGACGTGGGCGTAATAACTAGAAATCGTGTATAGGACATTCTTTAAGGTGCGACAAGCAGGCCGCGGTGTAGCAGTTGTTCAGCAACATATGTGACATCAAAAGTATAGCAAACTTGTCAAACAGTTAGTATATAAGGGAGCTATCAGTAGAAAATGTAGCATTTTTTAAATTTTGTAACTCCTAGTTCCAAGCTATACAACTTTTCGACAATTCTATCCATAAATATATAAAATCTAAGCAATTTTTCTATCATCACGTATCATCCTTGCGTATTAAAAGCTTGGCGTTCTGGTAATGTTTTCCCAGCAGGATCAAGAAATACGTCGCTCGGGTTCATATTCTTCATTAGAGGATATTCAGAAGCAAACAAAAATTCACCTTCATATGAAACTAACTCTCATGCTGATCGCGGAGGTATATGCGCTCTCAGAGTGCTCTAGTTTATCCTAGGATTGGGACGATAGTATAGTAAGCTTCAACACTTAGTATGAAATTAAACTTTATGAGCCATGTGCAGGAGTGACTGGCGTTACTACAGAACAAAAAATCACGTCGATCATTAATACAAAAGGAAAATTATTGCGATGTGATTCACGTTATATATTTTTTTCCATGTAAATGGTGGTAACATTGTTCCAACTGTTACAGAATTCCACAAACGTACATCAAATAATTCTCACGATTCGAAGGGGCTGGTCACTCTAGCAGTAAAAATTTACTTAATTTGCAGAATGGAATGACAGTATCGCTGGTGCACATGATTGTCCGCTATTTTATTCACTCGTCAGTTTTGCATCTCAGGTGATGGATAAAATGTTTCCCTTATTGACATGCAAAAACGAAGCAATCCCCATTATCACATGCAAATGCCAGCCGCTTCCCCAGTGGCCGGTCAATCAGAAAGAGTTTATTGTTGCTAAGGTCACGTGATTGTTTTCTTACTTATGCAGTGGGTGGAGCGCAATCCTTTCTTTCCCTCCCGCCCCTTCCTTCTCTCTCTCTCTCCTACCCTGTTGCCAGCCAGCAGCCCCTGCTCTGCTTACAGGGAACCAAATCATGGAGAAATGACACATTTAGTTAGGAGTTCCAAAGAGATAAATTAAGCAGAGAAAATCTGTAGCCTAGGGATTCAGGTTGAGTATCAGTAACTGTTGAAATAGGAAAACCGAAAGCCTAATGGCATAATTTGTTTTGCTAAACTTTGCTGGGTTGTTGTACTTATCAAATTATCTTTCCATTGTTACAGTTTGGTTATTTTGAGTTGACTGTAGTCTTCATTGATTTTTAACACCATCGTTTGACTAAATTAAAAAAAAATTAAATTTGGTTTCTTTACGAAATACTTTACGGAGTCAAAACAGCGAAGATGTAATCTTTTTCAAAATGAACTGTAGGTTTCAAATTCACAACATTTAAAAGTTTTCCCCACTGCACCTGTATACTAATACGTTTCTAGTGTATGACACATCATCTGCCCGCTACACCGCTGTTGTTCTATACGATGAACTGTAAAACCGGAAATTTGGAACCACAAGACAAGATACAATTTCCTATAGAAATAATTAATGCGAGTCAGGCACGGTGCCACTTGCTGAAATATGAAAGTAAAGCAGCTGGTGTCACGCGCTTGTCTGTCACTCCACGAGGCGTGGTGTGCTGCATCGGTGGCTGGCAGCTACAGTAGATATGAGACATCGAAATGATTTAGAGGAGTGAGTCTATGCTGGCAATTCTACAAGTCATAATTTGTTTTAACTTCTTACCAGGGAAAACTTGCTAAATGGTGAGAAAATACATGTGTGAAAATTTGAAAGCTCTAAATTAATGGGAATGCTTTGCGCATTGAGGTCAAAAATTGAAAAAAAAAGAAAAAACACGCATTTTTGAAAATTTGCTATAAAACTTATTATTTAGTTTTATACTTTGCAACACCTGGCAAAATACCATATTTATTACTTTTATATCAGCAAAAAAAAAAAATTCAGTGAAATCAGACAAGTGCAATGCTTTGCGCATTCCACATTAAAAATGGGCATTTTCTTCAAAATATTTGCATTATGAGCTGTCACGTCCTCGGCGTCAGTGAAATTCAGCAGCTGTGCATGAGTTTAATATTTGCGTAGAAGAGGTCCAAGGCCGACTGTGCGTAGGTGTGTGTCCGAAAAAAGAAATACGTTAAACAAATGAAGCCTCGCTTCAATAACTGCAATATTTACCAGAACGAAACCTATTAAACGCATCAGTACTAAGCTCTTTTATTACTTCTGTAGTTGCCGTTATCTCACAATTTGATCCGACATGATGTACCTACTGGCACTCAGTAGTCAATTTGACAGTAAAGAATTAAAGTATTCCTAATCGAACACGCGATATTACTAAGGAAAGGATTGTAACCTCTGAATCATTGCAAAAAACGGGAACCAATCTCCGTGAGGGGTTTCACCTCTTGCCTCTCTCTCTCAACTCTTTTTACCTCTCTTTTCCAAGCGCTAAACTGCCGCGTGCTTGGTAACAGCTGCAGGCGGGGGGCTGGGGAGGGGTCGATGATTGGGGGAAAGGGGGGTGAAGGTGACAGGCTTGCCGGCAGAGGGGACCCAGACCCGGCAGAGACGGAGAGATCAAGCAAGACGGAGAGAATAAGCGCTACCACGAGGTAGAGCGGGCTCAGATCCGGCAGAGACGGAGAGAACAAGCAAGACGAGAGAATAAGCGCTACCGCGAGGTAGAGCGGGCTCAGACCCGGCAGAGACGGAGAGATCAAGCAAGACGGAGAGAATAAGCGCTACCGCGAAGTAGAGCAGATGGNTCATGAACAGATGGTAATTGAAAGCAAAGAGAGCTGCTTTGGACCGGGAACACAGGAAATATATAAGGACAGCAATAGATAGATCTTTGGGGAAGCATCAAAGGGATAAAATGTCCTAAATCCCTAATAGTATCACCCCTCCCTTCCTCCTATGCCATCTGTAAGTGCTACTTCAGCCGCCATGCAGGATGCAGTGTCTCTCTTCATCTGTCTTTATCTGTCTTCATTATATTCCTGCAAAAAGAAGTACTTCAATATATTATTGCGTTGGTTGCTTATGAGGTTGCTGATTTGTATTTTTTTCCTCTCCTCCAAAACAAAAAATTGACCAACTGACAATTATTATAGCCCTCCACCCACGCCCCGGGCTCCAACTGCTCTTGACGATATAGCCAAAATACTGACCAAGTATCACTTCAAGTGACTGTTGAGATTAGAGTTTCCAGTGCTGTTTTCCTGCTAAGGGCACCCCTGTGCCAAGCGCCACCTTACGTTCCTATTCACCTGCCCGTCAGACAACAGCTCATAAAAACATGTCAGACTCTGTGGCCTGAGCGCATCGCAATTATCTGCCTGAAGTTGGAGAAGTTTTTGCACATTTCTTATCAGTTAATAGCATATTGCTTTATTTTACGCATCAAACAGGATCTTAATTAAAACCTTATCCATTGAAATCACAGCAAATTTGGAGATATATATATTTTGATACGGCCTATTAGATGGCCACGAATTCTCCTATACGGCATGTCAAGTGGCCGGCGTCTCGATAGAGGTGTCAAAAATTTAGGCCACATAACGGCCTGTTAGCTTTAAATGACGAAAAAAAAAACATTAAAAACACCATAGATTTTCGCAAATTTGGCTTCATTTTGAAGGAAAATAAGTCTACGTTGGAACGCACGCCCACTTCTCGACAGATAAACTTCCAATTTTTTTTGTACTGCCACCATGTACCCCGACCATTCACCCTAGTACAGCACCCCTTCCAATGAGCTCTTACCCCGCCAACCTTGTACGTAAGGAGGCCAGGACTGGTTCTGCTAGTGTTCTAATGTCGTTTAATACATATTAAAGTCGTATATATATATATATATATATATACCTATATATACATAGGATATTAGCAGATCCAGTCCTTGCACCCTAACCTACAATGGTCTCGGAGGGGGTGTACCTCTACCAGGCCAATTAGATATATATATCTTTTTCTCATCTGAATAAAAGAGTTTGATATATCACGAAAATGTGATACCCGTCGTTATCAGTTGGTTAGCAATTTCAAAATGAAAAGAATCCAATCTGTAAAACTTCAAGCAATAAGCGATAGTTCTTGGGTAATCCAATCTTATTACGACAAGATAGTGACTTATATCGGGTTAGTATATTAAGAAATATACCAATACATAGAACTTATTTTATAAATGAAGCTTGTCCCAATCTATATGATTTTATTAGAGATCGATACATGATATGCTAACAAGTACGAGAGTTTTCAACATTGTACAAACGCATTTCCCTGAGATCGACAGTGTGGTCTACATAGAACTTTCGCACCTGGTACATTATGAGAGGGGGCATGGGGGGGGGGGGCAAGATGTGGATCGATTGTACTGAAATTTGTACAGTGTATGTATTTTTGAAAAAGAAATACGTTTTGCTCATACAATATTTTGATTTAGTCCTTAGTTTTTGCGATAACGGTAAATATGTACACCAACACCCCATCCCCCAGAGCCAGGACTAGAAACCGAAATAGCTATCTGAATATTGCTGTCTTAGCTATGTATTCGATAGCAAGCCAACTTTAAAGAAGACTATTACATTATACTACTTGCAACCGGTCGTCAAAAATGAGAGCAAACGATTTGTGATGACACTTCTGTAATCATCACTTTCCTTTCTACTTTCCTTATCCCACAACTGCCCACTCCTGCTGAGAAGCGCAATTCTTCCTTACGTTCAGTGACGCGAAGAAAAAATTATTCAGTTTCAACTCGCGATGACGCACGTGAATTTTGGCTCGGTACCTCAGATACATCAAGATATCATATGAATAGAATTTTTTGTCTCTGGCATCGAAAGCTCTTTCACAAACAGAAGAAATTTATTTTTGGAATAGACTACCCTCCGAAGTTAAGCTGTTGGGGAAGAGTAAATCAATGCATTTGAAAATCGTCTCGACAAATACAGGGAGCAACATCCTCCCCAGTTACGAACTCCTCCTCCACGAGTAACAAACTCCTAACTTCCAAAGGTTCTAACCCATAGTTCGTGTCACGACTTACGCATCGTATAAAAGCTCTCCGATCTGCAGCACTTAATTGCGCTTGCTAGATCTTCTCATTGCCTGACCCTGTTATTTTTTTCTTCTTTTCTCCCCGAGAATTCTCCATAATTTTGGACTAAGGGCAATAGCTCACAGAGCACCGAGGCGTAAGTCCCGCCTGCTCTTGGGGAATGGACCTGTTGGTCAGTCTATTGCCAGCTATCTATTCTAGTCTTAATAAAAAACTAATGGCTGAAACGATATTTTCGAGTTTTTGCTAGTTTGCTGTTACTGAAGAATATTTTACCCATTGTTCCAATGATTTAAGGGCCGTCTCAGATCAGCAAATGTTTGAAATTTAGAAGAGTACAAATCGTGATTTATAAGAATGCTGAGAGAAATTGCAGATAGCTTCATAGGTCGGATATCAGCGTTGCCAGAGCATAAAGTGCATTCAAATCTAGAAGTTCTTATTGGATTCTTTCTCCGAGATTCAATTTTTGAGTTCCCATAATGTTGCCATTATTTGCTATCTGGTCCATATTTTACTCATCGGTTTTTAAGAACGAACCGTGACATATCTGTAGACAGTTTCCAACTTGGCCCAATTTTTGCCTACCTGTTGTTTGCTTCAAACGCGATACAAAATGGACATAAACAAATACTTCTCGGAAAATCGGAAAAATTGAAATAGGTCCTGAATCCAAAATGTCTTATTATTATCACCAAAATGTGGTCACTTTTGCGTCTCAGCTATCTTAAAAGTTCCTGTAAATTTAATAAGATCCGTCAATGAATTTTTCAGTTATGTTTGACAAACAGAAAGGAAACCGCAGAGGCAAGCAGCCAAATGGAAGACCAGATCATCTCAAAATTAAGTTCTTTGTTTCTCGTTACATATCTAAAATTTTCTTGTTTATCTATAGAGATCCGCTAATATCTCTTCTCAGTTATGTTACTGATTAGAACAAAGACAAACAGGTATGCTGACAAACAGATCTTCACAAAAGTTTGGTCATATTCTGTATGTCTCTTATTATATCTAACAATTCCTGAAATTTTCACGAAGATCCGTTCATAAATTTTGGAGTTAGGAGGCCAAGAAATAACAGAGTAACGCATGGGCAAACAGTTGACCGCATTATTACCAAAAGTTAATCTTTCATCTCTCCTAATGTATCAATTATTCCCTAGAATAATACTGACGACATGTTTATAACTTTTTGAGTTATCTTGATAACAGGCAGAGAAACAAGCAAGCAAAAAAAAAAAAACAAACAAACAATGAAACAAACAAAGAAACAAACAAACAAACAGATAAACAATCAAACAAACAGATAAACTAAGACAAACTCGTTTGTTTGTCTCTGTGCCTGATTTTTTGTTTGTTTGCAAAATAACTCAAAAAGTTATGAACAGATCTTTATGCAATTTACATGAATTGTTAGTAATGTTGATATACATAAATGATTAAATTTTGGTGATGATTGGCTGGTCTGTTTGTGTGTCTGCCTGTTGTTTGCCTGAATTTTTGTAGGCAGCATAACTCGAAAAGTTATGAACGGAGCTTCAACAAAATTACAGAAGTTCTTATTATCGTCGAACGACACAAATGATTAGATTTTAGTGTTGATACAAAAGAAATGGTTTCAGAACCTATTTGACCTTTTCATTACCTTTGCCTTGTTTGACGGAGGGATGCGCCTTCACAGTGCTTTAGTTCATAATGTTCCAGCTATTTATTGAGAATTTACCCGAAAAAGAATAACTTATGGACCTCAGATTGACCCCAGATGGGAAGATGGACAACTTTTGGGGTACCCACATGAGAGAATCTCATTGTCATGCCCACAACATTGGACCATTGAGACTTACCCCATCCTGGGACAAATTTGGTAATTACCATCTGGGCCTCAAATGGGCCTCCCAGCTGTATCTCGAGTTAGAGCAGTTTGTGGGCCCAGATAAGCTACCCATCTCACAGTCTACTCATCTCATGCCCTTGGGCAACTGACACTATATCCAATTCATGTCAAATGTGCTACCATCTCATATCCAAATCTAAGGACAACTTTTCTCACGTCCACCTCATGGTCAGATGTGCTACCATCTCATATCCAAATTCAAAGACAACTTATTTCACGTCCTTCTCATGGTCAGATGTGCTACCATCTCATTTCCAAATTCAAGGACAACTTATCTCGCGTCCACCTCATGGTCAGATGTGCTACCCATCTCGTATCCAAATTTAAAGACAACTTATCTCACGTCCATCTCATGGTCAGATGTGCTACCATCTCGTATCCAAATCTTAGGACAACTTATTTCACGTCCATCTCATGGTCAGATGTGCTACCATCTCATATCCAAATTCAAAGACAACTTATCTCACGTCCATCTCATGGTCAG
>LQNS02278091.1:25118485-25141112 GCA_001587735.2 Parhyale hawaiensis | reverse complement strand
TACCACGATTTCGGTCTTTTTGCATAATGGCCAGCCATTTTTCAAAATGGCCAATTTCGCAAAATGGCCGTAACATATATACAACGTAGGCATAACAAGGAGGATATCGTTCAATTATCAATTTGGTTAAATTGTATTAGCAGTCAAGTTATCAAGTCTTGTATATCGGAAAATCATTGTCTTATTTGAGTTGCAATTTCATTAAAATCATAAAAGCAAAGACGAATGGTTAAATTGATAACGTATTTAGAAAAGTTTCCGAGACCTGCTCTACCATCAGTTCGGCTAACAAATATACAGGTGCCTTCGTATCATTATTACTTCATTTCATAAGGGTGTCACGTAGCCAAAAGAGTGTCTTAAAGTTTCATACACTAAAAGCGTGAGAGGATAGCAGATATTGCTTTCATTTAGGCCGGGTTTGAGTTTGTGAATGAAAAGTATATAAATTACATTTACAGCTTAGAAAGTGCTTAAATTATCTATGGTCCCAATGCAGGTGCCCTGGCGAATGATAAAGGTAACCTGCATACGAGTACATTTCCCGTACAGTTGCTCTTCCCACGGCTCTGCGACTCCAGCAGAGCACAACATAACGTCACACCGACCTACGCGCAAGAGCACCTTCTACAAGAAGGTTAGAGAAGAGCATTTTTATACCGCAAGAAACCCGGAATTCTGAAACTATTCCCTACTATTGGGCAGAATTTTGAGTTTGGAGAATCATACAAGCAAAGCAACATTAACTGAGTTTATACTTTTTCAGTGGCATGCCCAAAATACGGCAATGGACAATTAAGGGAGAGGAGGTTATGAAGAAAGTAAACTTCGGAATGTCATTTTTTTTAAAATAGATAACAGCTGCTACCGCCTGACAGCAATGTTTTTTTACTATCAAATTCAGAGCGTAAAGTAGAGGGAAAGAAAAACTCACACAACGACCGGTGAAGCTGGATTTTCGAATGCTCTGACCATCGACATTTCTTTGCCTAGGCAGGACTTTAGGAAATAAGTGTTTCTGTACTATCATGAAAAATACGATCAGCTTCAGCATTACTAATCATCTCGGAGTTAAAATAAGTTGCATCTTTTTATTTCCTCCCTGAATAGGCTTGCAGTATTAGAAAGCTCATGGAATTTACATATCCCACATTTCATAATTTTCTTGCGCATTATGTCGAACATAGAGAGGCAGAATGAATAACTTTTGTACCAATTGTATTATTACGGAAAAAATACGGGTAAATGAGTCAAGTTCCAGACGCAGGGGTGATACCGTATTTGCAGTGCTGCCGAAACTAGAGTAAGGGTGAACTGCAGGTCGACGATTAATAACGTAAATTCTAAATTTAGCAGGGCTCTTGTTGCTTCACTACTAAAGAAGTAACTACTAAAGATCCACAAGACTGGTAGGTTAACATAAATAACTGAATGAAACTAAGATTAGTACAATAAACAAAGAGCTTCAGAACTGAAAATTACAAGAATACGTAAAAAAATAGTGTCAAAAACAGTATGTAATACCCACGGGAAATTTTTTCATGGTAAGTCTTTTTCTCTCTTCTATACATCCCATGCAAAACTGACCTCTGAACAAGATTGATTGACTGTCAGACTACATTAGCGACTAGAGCACTCTGAGAGCGCATACGTCCGCCAAGTGAGGCAACGGTAGCAAAAAATTCAAATTGGCTTTGAAACCATTTTTTTCTTTGTATAAACTCCAAAATCTGATCATTTGTGTCATTTGATAGTAATAACAGCTTGTGCAATTTGCTTGAAGATCCGTTCATAACTTTTTGAGTTATACTGCTGACAAACGTTATAACAAACATGAGTCAAACATACAAACGCACAAACCGATCTGCACCAAAATTTATTCATTGTCTTCCAACATTACTAACAAACCCTATAAATTTCGTAAAAATCCATTCATTATTTTTTGAGTTACGGCATTGACAAAAATGAGTCAGACAAACAAACGGATAGACATATCTTCACCGAAAGCTAATCATCAATTTCTCCTAACATACCTAACAATCCCTGTAAATTTCGTCCAAATCGGTTCTGAACTTTTTGAGTTATCTTGGTGACAGATACGACGAAAACATAACCTCCTTGGCGGAGGTAATTATGGTTCTTGCACAGAATGGTCTTCGACATTTTGCAAAGGAACTGAACGAAATTGGCCCTAGTTTACAATGGCGGCGGTTACAAATTAAAAACTCGGTCGATGGGCAAAGATTTGTAATGTGACTGAAGAAAACTTGATTTATCATCGAAAGTTTTAGAGCTATAGGCGAAATAGCAGCGATATCATCAAGAAATGGGCCCCGAATCAGCAGAGAGAAATGCATGGTTACCAAAACATGTTCTTGGTGCCAGCAGGTGTGCTTAGTCATGATGTTCAAGTAATACTTTAAAATCGCTGGCTCCAGAAAATGATACATACTGACAAAATAGCCGCAGTCGTTCTTAGCAGTAGAGCTTGCTATGCGTGCATTGAGTTTTGCCCTCCAATCATTATGGATCTCCATACACTGCAAGCATCACAGAAATAGGTACCTCTGACGATGCCGAAGGTATAGCATGGTCCTGGAGTACAGTGAGGCTTTCGAGATGGAGTTCGGACAAGGTTGGATAACATGGAGTGCAGTGAGCACAAAGGCAAAGGGCTAATAACGGCATCCATCTGTCACTTGTCTTGTAAGTTACAGGTGTATATGATTGTGTTCGTGTAGCACGAAAATTATTGTTTGTGCTATGCGATTAGCCACTCCAGCCAGTCGGTTCATGGAAAAGTTTATTAGGTCTGGACAACAGGTGTCTCAACAAAGGGAAGGTCTTCATAGGAATATAAACAGTATTGATTGAACTCTTCAGTGAGTGCGGTAGCATATGCATGAAACGAGGCGAACAATGATCGTACGATGACATTGACGAATTAACCTTCTCAATTTTGGACCACAAAATTCCAGTATTTTACACTATATATCAGCGGAAGAAAACTAATGGCTTTTGAATTTCATGAGCAATTTTCTTCACTCTATACTTCTAAGGGCATGTTTGATTGAGAACAGAAATGAAGCTTTCGAGGCTTAACTCGTCCAAAAATACCGACCGGTGCACAGGCTTCCAACAAAGAAACAAGCTAACAAACAAAATCATATATTTCTCATATGGATGCTGGGTCCTACATGTTTAGAGCACAGCATCTTGAGGTGTTCATATCTAAGACTAACATTAGAACAAAACTTTATAATAACATAGGAGATAGGTAGCATTTGTTGTGCAGTGATCCACTTAGTGCATGTTACAGAAAACAGATACAAATTGTAGTGGCTTGTCTTAATGGTGAAACATTTACATTTGAATAATCAAAGAACAGAATCATGTATGACGTTTGGGGGTCCCAATGGACTACAATAAATGATTGCCGTTCCCATATAGTTTTAAGTACATAAGTCGTAATGTACACTGTACTTCGAAATCCAATAGTTTTATTCTGCACCTTAATATCCTAATTATTCTGGCATATCTAGAATGAAATTATTAAACAATTGAATTTGGATTGGGATTTTGTTTAAAGTTTTTTTGTCTATCTGCGATAAAAATCGAGAAAAATTGAAACTAAAACTAGACATGCTACAGTTTAAAATGCGATGTGCGTTTTATAAGGTGTGATATTGCATATCCATTATAATCTGATATTCCTCAAGAGGTTTAGAAATGAAAAAAAACAAAATGGACGCATTACAGTTTGAACTAGGGCACTCTCAGAAGGAAAGAGAAAAATGACAGTTATAGTAGGGGGTAAATTGTGTTAACTGGTTCGAAACTAGAGTGACAAAATGGCTAAATTTTGGGCAGATATATCTATATATTTTATCCTTTATTGATAAGGAGGAAGAAATTTTTTTACCGATGAACGATATGTTACAGTTGGAATTACGGTGCGTGCTACATGTGGTGTAAGTAAAAAAAAAGAAGAAATATATACATTAAACAAGTTTCGTTGAACGAAAGATGACACTTAAGTTTAATTTGCTTTCTTTCCAATCGTTCCAATTGTCGGAAGCTAAGTTTTAGTTCTTCAGGAGACGTTCTTAAAACAGTAAAAGACCACCATTTGGCTAAAATACTTTTAATAAAAGCTGGACATACTAAAGAGTGTAAGGCGCAACAAGATTTGCCAGATTTTGTCTAACTTTTTCATTCTATCTCTGATTACACGATTCGATTACTTTACGCCTGTGCAGATGGTCTCTGCCATGGTCCTCCTCAAGGGAGAAAGTAAACCTAGTGGTATAGGTCGACCACCTCAATCAGCGGCCCACCTTCCGAAACAGAGGGGGGGGGAAGTATTGAGAGCCTATCTAACTTGAAAAGAAGAAGAAAATAATCTCGCCAGCTACAACATCTCACACGGAGAAGGCACTTGAGACCCTTGGGTCCGTGAGGCCCACACAATATTTTGGCAGAGAAGTGGCCCCTCCAGTGTCTATCCCTGCGGCTGAATAAAAGAAAATAAAAAAAATAACTTTACGAAACTAACATCAGCAGCAGGACCTACGGCAAGCTGCGCAGATGGCCTGCGCAGAAGGCACTCGGGACCCTTGGGATCGTGAGGCCAAACAATTTGCCTGAGGGCCGAATAAAAAATGTAAAGCAAAGAAAAAAATATCTAAAACAATTTCATACATATATACGATGCACATGTTACGGGGTGTAATATTTTTATGCCTCTTATGATAAAATTGAATAAAATTACACATCAAAATAAACATAGTAAGTCTACAAATGCGCTGCAAGTTACGCAACAGGGTGTTTTTGAATATATGACAGGCTGAATAAAATCACACTTCATAAGATATATAGTACATTAAAAAAGCAAAACTACACAGTAAAAGAAATATAGTACATTTACAAACGTGTTGTGCGGTATGCAACCAGTATATCTATTAGCATTGACATTTTGCATGTGTAAAAGCAAAATACTAAATGAGTAAGTGTAGAGGATATAAGTTATTGACATTTCTATTACGGGCAGAAGAGTATGCCTCTTTCACGTAGAGAATTTTAACACCATTCATCTAGAGAGATTGAGCGAAATTATTTGGGTTGTTCGAAGTGTGACAACGCCATCTTAGTGAGCTGATTATATTCAGTTACATCCTCAATTGAAGCGGGAAGAGCATTCCAAAGTTTGGCTCCAGAAATAGAAAGAGCTTGCTGACCAGCCTTGGTACTGCTGTAGCGCACTTGGAGATGCTGTCGCCGAAGAGATCGTCCACTGATTTCACTGTTTCGAGTAAACTGCACAACCTCGGCATTTCGAGGAGCGCCTTGCAGCGAACGGAAAACGTATCAGGCTTCATGTAGCTTTAATTTCGTGCTAATGCGTGGCCACTGGAGCTTTTCTAACAGTGGGCTGGCACGATCGCGTCTGGTGAATTTTCCATTGAGAACCACTTTTGCTGCAAAGTTCTGGGCTTTTTCTACGTCTGATATAGGATGTTCAGGGGCTTTACCCCAGATCAGACTTCAGTAGTTGAAATGAGAGAAAACAAGCGAGTGGATGAGAAGGAGACGAGATTTTTTATGTAAAAGATGTTTATTAGCGTACCTTTTACGGTATTGCATAATCTCTGATTGAGATCGTCGAACGTTAGATGTCTAGCCATCCTCACCCCAAATGATTTTAAACATCGCGAGGGGTAATGACTGAGTTGTTAAAGGAAATAGAGATAGGTTGCAGCTGTTTGTAGACTTGGTGAGTGCCAAATACAATGTATTGGGTTTTATCCGTATGCAGTTTTAGCTCATTTGCATCATACCATGTTTTTAGCTTGTCTATGAGAATTTTTGCACAATCACTCACTTCTTTTTCTCCCTGCTGTTTGAATGGAATTGCAATTTGGACATCATCGGCATACATAGAGAAGGTGCAGTCATGCTGATCCAAGGGGATATCATTCACGAATATTGAGAATAAAATTGGTCCTAAGATCCTAAGATTGATTCTTGTGGGACACCATAGCTGTTCACAATATGGGGCGACTGAGTTTTAGTGAGCATGACAGCATGTTACGTGTCCTGTAAATAGCTAGAAACCAATTAAGATAAATATTGATGGAAGTAATTTTATCTAGCAGCATATCATCGTCACGCAAAATGTAGCATGGTGTAAATGAGATCTTACACAGAAAGACTCTTTCTAAAAACATATCTCGCTCACTTTAAATGGGAATGAGCTTGAAGATGCTGAGTCAGCTAATCTATTTAACAGTTATTTCACTTCTATTGCAAAGACTCTTGTACAAGACCTTCCTCAACAATTTGCGAATCTTACCATTGATACTAATTATGTTCGTGATATTTGTGTCTTGAGGCCTACTGATCCCCTGAAATAATACAAATAATGAAATCATTTAGTGGTAAACTTTGTAACCGTGATGAAATTCAACCTTTTCTTCTCATGAAAGTCATCAATTGTATAGTTAGTCCACTTTCTTACATCTTCAACTTTTGTTTTGAGACCGGTATTTACCCCAATGTTCTAAAACATGGTCGTGTCATACCAATATTCAAAAAGGCAATCCTAACGATGTAGCAAATTACAGACCAATATCAACGCTGTCAACGTTCAATAAAATACTTGATAAAATAATTCACTCCAGATTAACCGAGTTCCTAGAGATTTATAACATAATTTCCAGCCGAAAATTTTGGCGTTAGTGCAAAATCTAATACTACCTTAGCGATATTTCATTTAGTAACTGACTTATTAAAGTGTTTTCACGGTAAATCATATGGGGTGTTCCTCTTTTTAGACATGCGGAAGGCGTTCGACACGGTTGACAAACAGTTATTGTTAAAAAAAGTGGAACACTATGGCACTATGGTATTCGTGGAACAGTAAATGCATTATTAGCAAGCTACGGTACTTATCCAACCGTGATCAATATGTACTACGTAATACCGTCAAATCTCAAGTTTTTACTTAAAAAATTGGAGTCCCTCAAAGAAGCGTACTTGGACTGCTGCTTTTTAATATATTTATTAATGATACAACTATTCTTGGCATGGAGTGTGTCCTGTTTGCTGATGATGCAGTGTTCTACACTAACAGATGCAATTTTCTATCGGTCATAACTGATACTCACACAATTTTTTAAGTAAATTGTCAGAATGGTTAACTCAAAATAGATTGATTGCCCATGAGGATAAAACTAAGCTAAAGTTATTCACTCCATGTTCTCGTCCTGAATTACCAACGATTCATTTCAATGGTAAAGAATTGGAATGGGTGTCTCAGCTTCGATATCTTGGTTTGATTCTTGATGGTAAACTGTGCTTTAAATCCCACAGTGAAGAGTTAGGGCGTAAGCTCAGCAGAGTTCATGGTGTAATATATGCGGTGGCTAATTATGTCAAATGTGATTCGTTGAAACAAATTTATTTTCATTAGCCTATTCTTTGCTAATTTAAAATATTATCGTCTGGGGTGCAGTCCCTCGTTGTTCCACTAGCAAACTAGAAGTTCTACAAAATAAAATGCTAAGGCGAATACTTCGTGTTAAAAGAGACAGTAATAGCATACCGTTAATGAGCCGTAATGATATGCACCGCAAGTTACGGATGTTGCATTTTCAAGATGTGTATCATTATTCGCTACTTGCATTTTCACGTTCATTCATACATAATCATCCTGTCATTTTTGAACAATATTACGGCTCACTCATTCCCAACAAAACCATGAGATGAGACACTCCTTTCTCAATCTTCCAAATGTGCGTGTTGACGTAGAAAAACTGTCGACTATTTTTCAAACAGAGTATCTTATTAATAGAACATCAACGCACCTATTAGACCCTATATCTAATACCGCCTTTAAAAAACGGTTTAAATATCATGTCATGCAATTGTAGCAGTATAACAATTACTTGTTGCTCAAAAAGTTTTACAACATTTCTAAGGGTTATGCAGATATATTACTGTATGTGTATTGTAATATGAAAAGTCTTCAGTATTTTAATGCATATCTGTGTGTAATAAACCTAACTAAACTCAACCATGGTAAACACTCAACACTATCAAATGCCTTGGACAGATAAAGGGCGTGTTTTTGTGGCCACCGCGCAGATGATTCCCCCTGATTGCGCATGATTCTCGCGTTTTTGTGACCGCATTTTGAAGTAATCTGATAGCAATCAACCGTGTTCAGTGGTGAGAATTGATCGCAGCGTGATTTCCTCCGCAGGCTAATCATGCGTGATCAAGAGTGATTCCAGTCATTAGACAAGTAAAAATTCAAAATTTGAAGTGCAAGGTCGTGATGTTTTCTTATATTTAGGGATAAATTGAATAATGTTATGATGATTGTTTGTAATATTGACTTTCAGAATTGTAATTTCCGTAGTTTTATCCTGTGTATGATCAAAATGCTTTAAATGTTGCTAGTTCAGTTATGCATTGGCTTCAAAATAAATAAAGGCTCATAAGAAATCCCTTCTCTACCATTTCCCGTAAAAATACGATAAAAATATATATTTTTTAAAAATTGACATGGCGTCTCTGGTTTGTCTACAAAATCGTTGACCGTTCGTGTGCTTTTCAGTGATCACGATGATCATGATCACGGTGATTCTGATCACGATTGTGGCCACAAAAAGACGCCTTAAGTAGTAGGAGAGGAGTGAAATCATTTTGATCCATATTTCGGTAGATGGCTTCAGTGATGTTTAGAAGAGCATCTTGTGTGTTAGTACGTGCTCTGTAGGCGTACTGGTTTTTGTGAAGAATACCTGACCGATCGAGTTGGTCCGCTAGCTGGTTTGCCACAGGCTTTTCGAGTAGTTTTGTGAGCATGGGAAGAAGGCTCATCGGCCTATAGTCCCCGGGTGTCTCTTGCTCCCTCGACTTATGCAGGGGTTTAATGATAGATTGAAGTGTTTATGATATGCAGAAGGAAAGGACTTATAACGGAAAATGCATCTTTAACGCAGGTAATAGATATATTGTCATGTCCTGTCGCCTTGGTGTTTTTTAGGGAGTGCAGAATATCTCTGAGGTTACTGATAGTGTTTATTGGTTTCGGTCGTCATGGAAGCTCATGTTCTCTTTCAGGACGCTGACACGTTCGTTTTCAGTTCATGGGAAGTCGAGCGCAGGCTGGTCTTTGTTAGGAACTAAGGGTGGCTGTTGATTAGTGGCTTCTTCGAACCCCGTTTTGCCCACTTCTTAGAAAAAGATGTTAAATTTAGTGACTTTCGAAAGTGGGTCGAGTCTGTATGTGTTTCTTATTTTGTGCTACGTCTTTGAGTATGAGCCAGGTCTGTATAGAGTCACCTTTTGCTGCTGGTAACGGATTGTGAGTATGGGTTCGCTTTGCGTCCTTAATTAATTTATTCAGATTTTTTTTAAAGCTTGAACTCTTTCAAGAGCCCTTCATTCCGAGACGTTTTCAACCGCCGAAGAAGGGTATTCTTTACTTCGTTTTTTTGTTTAATTTCTTTGGTCATCCATGGTGCAGGTGGTCGCCTCATGGTAACAGTTTTAATAGGGGCGCATTCATCTAACGCTGTCATAAACCCATCCGTGAATAAGTGAACTTGTAAGTTAGCAACATCTGTATCATATATTTCCAGGAAGGATGTTGTTGATGAAAGCTTATCTAGAAACACTTCTTTGGAGTACGTTTCCTGGGATCTGCTTGTAATGACGACTAGTTCACGTTTCAGTTTAGGCCTTTTGAGAGTGCATGTGACTTGACAATGATCAGCGATGGATGGTGTCACATCGACATGAGACACAGTCTTCGCGTTGTTGGTAATAGCGAGATCAATAATGGTGTTACTCTTCAGTGTTATTCTTGTTGCTTGATGCACCAACTGAGATAGGTTGAAGCGCCGAGTTAGCCGAATCATGCAATCGTTACCCTTAGTTACATCAATGCTAAAGTAACCTAGGATATAGAAATATTTTTTTGTCTCTAGAAGGTTTCGAAATAATCGCTCTAGTGTGTTTAGATCGTCAACTGAACTGTTGCTTTCGGATGCCTATAGACACTGCCGAAAATAAAAGATTTGGATATGTTTGACTCGGTGAAATGAGCTTCAATCATTAACCGTTCATGGGTTACTCTTGAGACTTACCAAACACTCAATTTTGCTCCATAAAATAAAGTTTTTAGTCTAATCAATGAAATCACGTTAATTTTAATACTTGCAACTCAATTTAAAATGGCAAAGCCAAAGCTTGTGACTGAAGTTCCGAACAAGCTACGCCTCGAAGGCTTAATTTTAGCACCCAATCGAACATGCCCCAAATCTAACACTGTCATAGAGACCGTTACAAAGTCATGAGAAACTAAAACTGTTTACCAGCATTCGTTCGATACCCTAGATAGGAAACGATGTCACTGTTTATTCGTTCGATACCCTAATTAGGAAACGATGCCACTGTTTATTCGTTCGATACCCTAATTAGGAAGCGATGTAACTGTTTATTCATTCGATACCCTAATTAGGAAATGATGTCACTGTTTATTCGTTCGATACCCTAATTAGGAAACGATGTCACTGTTTATTCGTTCGTACCCTAATTAGGAAACGATGTCACTGTTTATTCTTTCGATACCCTAATTAGGAAACGATGTCACTGTTTATTCGTTCGATACCCTAGTTAGGAAACGATGTCACTGTTTATTCGTTCGATACCCTAATTAGGAAACGATGTCACTGTTTAACGAATTCCAGAGGTTATGTGCTTATGTGCTATATTAGAGAGTACACAATAACTTTTTTTTTAAAATTCTAGACTTTTGAGACATACTTATTGCTGGCAGTAGGAGGATCTCATAATGTGTTATAAAGCGCGAGGTTAGTCATCAACAGATGTACGACTGTTCAGCTAACTTTGTAACGTCCATGCTAAATACGACAGTGTACATGGACGTCTTAGACGACTCAGAACTTATCAGAGAACACGTTGGTGTCTTTACGCAGGGCTTCACACCCCTACACAAAACAACTCACAAGTCTCCCACTTCTCTAGCCTAAAATGTAACAGAAGCAGTAGGGATAGTTACGCAGGGCTTCACGCCCCTACATAAAACAACTCACAAGTCTCCCACTTCTCTAGCCTAAAATGTAACAGAAGCAGTAGGGATAGTTACGCAGGGCTTCACGCCCCTACATAAAACAACTCACAAGTCTCCAACTTCTCTAGCCTAAAATGTAACAGAAGCAGTAGGGATAGTTACGCAGGGCTTCACGCCCCTACATAAAACAACTCACAAGTCTCCCACTTCTCTAGCCTAAAATGTAACAGAAGCGATAGGGATAGTTCTTTTTCACTTCATCTCAACGTAGAGCAGAATTCCACTCACGGAAAGTAGCCACAAACTTGTTGTCTTAAAATGTTAATAAGAACATTCAAATTTTTAACATGTGCAATAATCAAAACGGTTTTTTACAGTTGTGCAACCAGAGGAAACAGTTAGAGAAGCACTTTAAGAACACAGTGTAAGCAATATATTCAACTTAATCGTGAATCCCGGATTTCTTTTCTATCATCATCATCATCATCCAAATTTGATCAATGATTCCTCGTAACATCCTAGATATTATATACATATATATATATTATATATTCTTGGAGATCCGTTCTTAACTTCTGACGAGCAAAAATACTAAGCGAGAGATAAACACACAAACCGATTACAGTTAATTATCAAAATTTGACATTTGGTTTCTTTTTACATTGCTGACAGCTCCTCCAAATTTAATAATGATCCATCGATGAGGATGTTACGCTTTGTTACTGACAAACAAAACCACACAACATAGAGAGGAAGCAAGCAAGCGGATGTACAGATCTTCACGAAAAAATTTCATATGCTCTTCATAATATCCTTAACATTTCCTGCAAATTTCACGATGATCCGTTCATATTTTTTTTAGATATACTGCAAAGAAAAAAGTAGACAAATCTACAAACGGTTGTACGGAACATCATCAGAAGTTAATCTTCTGTTCCTCTAAACATACCTAACAATTCCTGTAAATTTCATGAAGATCTGTACATAACTTTTTGAGTTAGTTCGGAGACATGAAGACTCCGACAAAAACGTTAACTCCTTGGAGGAGGCTATAAGGTCGGTAAAGTATTTTCATAAATTATGAACTGTTCAAATGAATATTGGTAGCTGGAAAAAAAAGAAAGAAACAGATGGGCATCATGACAATAACAGCGCGTTATGTAGGGAAACATAATCACGTAGCGCCGAATAATTCTTAAATTTACCTAAACATTGTAACCGTCATTGAGTAAGCAGTGAGCTATTATTGTTTATTAAATATAGTTTTGACTGCAAAGATGTTGATATATCTTCAAAAGCATAAAAATTATATCGTCCCCTAGAAGGCTATTGTAAAAAGCAATCAGTTACAGCATATCAGTGTTTTTTTTTTTTCAGAAATGTTCCTCACAATATCTTGAGTTAGCTACAGGGTTCTGGCTGAACGGCAATTAATTCAGGCACCTTCCGAGGGAATTATCCTGCAAGCTTTTTTCAATTGAACATTATTTAAAATATAATCTAGTTAAGGGTTTGGAGTACTACAAACTTAGAATTGCAAAACTTACCTTTCCAAAGGAATCCTGAGGTAAAAAAAGTTTCTCGAGAGCTGTGCGGAGCAAATTTGAACCTTTGAATCTTCCTCAAGGGCTGCTGCCAATTGGAAAACAAGGTAATATCCACAGTTCACAAAGATTCACATTTCACAACAATTTCATCAGAGAAAAATTGTAGCTTGGAATTCTTTGATAAATCACCATATTTATACTAGGACAAATAGGTTGCTTCCCTATTATGTTGGTGACCAACTTGAAGGAGCATGTAAGTCAGATATTGTTCTGACAGCAGCTGAAAACTGCTAGCGGAAATATCCTTGCACTGGAAATAGTAATGTATTTATTATTTTTAGCCATAAAGCAGGAAATACTGAAGAAAAAATTATCTAATTTATTGCGTACTATACGTTTCATATGCGAGGTGCAAACAGCCTCCCAACTATATGTGTCTTAGCTAAAGCTTCATGCAATAAATTCCTCATTAGCTTGTTACATATGCGAAACTGAAATTATTACCATAATCTTACACAGTTGGCAACTCATTTTCTGAGCTGTCATGACCTATCGGCAACATTTTAAAGTATAGAGGTAACTAATACTCGCTACTATAACTCGCCTGACAACATGCAAGAACGTCTAAAAGTGCAGCAAGAACATTCTTCTTCTGATTGGAAGCAAATTATATAAATTTGTTCACCCGAGGGCTCAAAGTTGGCATTCATAGCACGAGCAGCGAACGTTTTTGCTCTCAGACACCTGCAGACATAAGGACTTGGATCTCCACCCCACGAATATAGATATTATAGAGAGGATTTCGGAAAAATGCGCACCTCTCGAAAGCTTCTAACTGTTCCCGTAACAATGTCTCTGACTAGAGGAGCCCGTGATCAATGCACTGGTATGTTTAAATAACCCTCTGAATGGGATTGGAAGGGTAGTAGCCTAATGAGAGTTACGAGCAATATGCTCTAAAAAAAGGTAGAAACTTCAGACCAAAGTGTGGCATCAAGTAGCTGAATCTGCAGTGGTTTTTGTCACATATCGGACACGTTTTATCACGGTGTATCTAGATAATATTCAGCCTGTCTTTGCATAGTCTTAAAGTAGAGAACGAGGCTTCGTAAAATTCACAGTGCATTGAATTTCTGTTACAATAGCTGACGCAGATGCAGATGATAAATATTCCGTGCTATATTTTCTGAAAATTTAAATTTGCCACGAAACGCGTCATAATGTCATGCGTTTGGAAGCTGAACCTACTACCACAATTTCATAGTTAAGATGCATGAATTATAACACGCGATGCCTGAACTTTCTGCTTATGTTTCCTGCACTGAAAATAGAATAATAAGGCCAGCTTGATGCTCAATGATTAGTAGAAGTAATGTATCGTAATTATGGGCAAAGTGTCAATCTAATTAGTCATTCTCTCCTAGGTATGATAATTCGCTAGAATTTCTTCCCAAAATAACCCTAAACGGTTTGACTACTGCAACAGTAACTAAATATTATGACTTAAAACTAGAGCACTCTGAAAGTCCGCACCTCCGCCAAGCAAGGCAGCGGTAACGAAAAATTCAAATAAGCTCTGAAACAATGATTTCCATTCTTTTAACACCAAAATCTGATCACTTGTGTCATTTGATAATATTAACAATGTCTGCAATTTTCTTGGAGATCCGTTCATAACTTTTTGAGTTATGCCACTAACAAACATATTAACAAACATAAGTCAAACACACGAACGGACAAGTTGATCATGACTAATATTTAAGCAACTATGTATTTTAACATTACTAACAATTCCTGACAATTTCATAAAGATCCATCCATAATTTTTGAGTTATAGGCAAACAAACGTTAGTCAAACACACAAACAGACCTTTCCTTTAACACCTTTAACACCTTTATTGTTCTCAAAAGAAAATTACAAGCAGTCTAAAACACTTATGTCTAGTCCTAAAATCTGAGAACGTGCCCAGCTAAAAGCGAATCAATCGCTTGTGGGACANAACTATATAAATGTTTTTAAGTGCTGTCCATGTTGGTTACAGTTTTGATAATCATGAATGCTGCAATATCGCAATATAATTAGCCTGAATGGTTGAACCAGTCTCACATACATAACAGATGCGAATGAATTGTTGCGATACCGATTATCAGCAAAATTTGATCAATTATGTCATTTAACAGTACTAGCAATTCCTGAAAATTTCATAAAGATCCATCCATACTTTTTTGAGTTATTGCGCTAACAAAGATAAAATTAAACACAGCGACAAACAAACGAACGAATAAACAGATCATCACAAAAATTTCATGATTTACTCTCTGTTTTAAATCTAACAACTCAAGTAAATTTCATGAAAATCCGTCAATTATTTTAAATCATGGCACTAACAAAAAATAGGCAGATAAACAAACAAATGGATGGACAGCTCTACACCAAAAGTTAATCGTCTGTTCCTCCTAACATACCTAAAAGCCCATGTAAGTTTCGTCAAAATCCGTTCATAAATTTTTGAGTTACTTGGTGATAGACATACATACAGAATAACATGCAGACAGACGGAGAGACAGACAGACAAACCCGACGAAAACATAACATCCTTGAAGGAGGTAAATATCTCCCATTGAAAATGAGCTACAACAATTAAATTTTCATTAAAATTGAAATTATAACAGATTCAGAATGAAATTTAAGCAAAGGGTGGAGTTGATAGTTGGATGATACTGACTCTTAGCACAGCAGATAATAAACTGATTCAATGTTCAGCACAATCTCTACTTTTTCAAATAATTCTGGAGGTGTGATCTATTTTTTTATCCAGTTAATCTGCTATGTTGAGTTAAAAAATATCACAAATATTATTTTGTCCCCAGCTGACTTAATAACTCTGGTAAGAGAAGCCAGTTTTGACCAAGATTAAAAACATATATAATATCCTAGCATAATTGATATTCTTTAAAAATGTAATCTGTCTGTCTATTGCATATACAAGTAAAACTGTAATGACCTTATTTGCTTACTTGTTTGCGGGGATGTCACCGTACACACAATCTTTGCTATTATACATAGGAAACAAACTGAGAGGAGCTCGGAGATTTATTTTATTTTATTTATTTATTTTATTTCATCATTTATATGGAAAAGCTCTGTGACTACTGCAACCTGGATATGGCTCGGTAGTACTCCGATTGCAAAAAAATATTCGTCTCTCTGCATTTTGAGATTTACAAAAATCTGACTTGACCTACGCCAAGTTCATGAATCGAGCAGAAGAAAATGGAATACTTGGGATAGTTGTTGTGACCCAACGGGCCACTGGTAGTCTAGTAACAATATCTTCTCTCGTATAAACAGGCGGCGGCTAGAACTGGGTTTAGCAGACATTTCAAAATTTGTAACCGGAACGAGCTATAGAAATAAATGTACGAAAATAACACTGATAGAAGTGAATCGCTTTGACAATGATTCCTATTCATAACGGTACATAATAATAATAAATTGCAAAACACAGCCGTGCAGGCACGATTGCACGATTTCCCTTACACTGCAGAGGATACCAATGAAATATAAGTCAAAATTCCGCCGTCGAGCTGATCAGCAAGAGGTGACGAGCTGTCGGAAGCGCTCGTGTAGCATTTCATTCAGAAAAATTAGTTCTTTAAAATTTAAGGCAGGACACAGAGGAACGTCATGCACGTATGCATGCGCATTGAGCGAAATTTAATTGGATAAGATTAAACTTGCCACGCAGGATTATAGTATTATGTCTGGAGACGTCTGCTAAGAAGAGAGCAGGTGGTTTCCTCCACTAGGTGTCGATCAAGACTTAGTAAGCCTTCCAAACAAGCAACAAAGTTAAGCTAATACTATTTAAGCTAAAGAAGAGTATTTTAACTTACGAACCTTAATTTTATTACTGGTACGCTCTATTGAAACCAGTATCGATTTTCGCAGCCTTAAAACAAATGTTATTGTTTGTTTCTCTACACGTTTCGATAGTTTGTTGAAGTTTTACAAGTTTGACTTGCTGTTTTTGTCGTTTTGGCAAGCAATTATATTTTTGAAGCATATTTTCATGGCGTGGAAGAGATAGCGAACCAAGGCAGACACTAGTCTCCTTACTTAATATTGCATTCAAACATGTAAAGAAGAAAAACACAGCGCCTTTGGAGGAGAAACTTTACTTTGAAGTTTTGTCATTCGTTTTTTGAGGGGCTTAATTTTTAATCACCACCCTTCAGCAAGGGAATTGTACCATAATAATGACTGCTTTTGATAATTTTTTGTTGTATTCATATTATGATAAATATCTAAATTGAAACTAAGCATATGGCCAAGGTCTGTCACGATTCACTCACAATCGTCAAAAAGCACTCAACTCACTAACATATCTCGTGGCGTTTGGCTCAGCACAGAGCAATGTACACGGGGCCACTCTGCGGTCTTCCAGAGGTGCCCAGACCAAAGAGACTCGGCGCACTCTAGCGAGCTCCCGTGCGGGGCCGCAACCAACGCAATCGCTAACAATGCGCGGTGACGAGACCGCGCAGCTACGGGGTTGTGATCTCTTCTTTGTGCTTGCAAGCGGTAAATGAGACAAGCCCACGACACGGGCGCTATATATATACAGAAGCAATGGTAGGTAGCAGGTTGTCCCGCTGCTGAAGGAGACGCTGTTCAAGGTGCACTTTGATACACGGAGACAACTTATCTGGTTAACTAGTGGTTGCTATACCTGGCAGATCGCTGCCACTTCGACTGGAAAGGTCGTTGCCATTGGGAAAATGATGGGAAAAATGTCATGTCCACTGTGTGTGTGTGGCAATTATCCAGCAAGTAGAATGAATTTTTTCTAGAAAAATTAGGCTATAAACATTGTCGTGAATAGCTTATAGTCATCGTATTTAAGTAAGTAGAGTATGTTTTATAGCTTCCACTAGTGTATTTTCTCAGTCTGGCGTATAAATATGAAATTCAATTTCTTTTACCGAATGACGGTCCTAACGGGCTTCCTACCGTTACCTGTTCTAATGAGATTGTGCATAATTATCTAAGCCAAGGAGGCTATGTTTTGTGAAGTTTGTCTGTCACCATGATTACTCAAAAAGTTATAAACCAAGCTTTGCGAAATTAACAGGGATTGTTAGGTATATTAGGAGGAATAATAGATTAAATTTTAATGAACGTCCGCTAAGCCGTTTGTTTATTTATTTGTTTGCTTTTTTGGTAGTAGTATAACTATAACTCAAAAATCTATAGACAGGTCTTTATAAAATGTCGGGGAATGTTGTTGCTATTTCTAGCAGAAAGTGGCTACATTCTTGTGTCGATCTGTGTTTGTTTGTATCTATGTTTGGTTTAGTGTTTGTCTGTAACATAACTCAGGAAGTTATCGTAGAAATGTTAAAAAGATAGAATTACCAAATCTTGGTAATGATCTATTCGCCAGTGTGCGTGTTTGACTAATGTTGGCCAAAATATTTTTCAGAACATAACTCAAAAGGTAAAGCCTATTGGAGCGCCTCGAAATAGTATATTTGTGGTCGTTGTAATGATCTGCTGGAACTGCCGAGAAGCGTTTGGCTAAAAAAACTGACGTCGCACAAATATCTCATTGGTCTCAGTTTGTTTAAGTCGTAGTTACTTGCTGATATATTATCTTAAGTTCGGGCTAGTGATACAGCAGAGAAATTTCACGCAGACTCATTCGTTGTGCGAAAACGTAGAAAGTTAACTCGTGAAGTGTTACCTGCGCCCACTGCATTCCTATCTATCTATACTAGGCATACTTAAATTCTCTGAACTTCATGTCTTTACTTGTTTATTCAGATGCATTTTTATTAACCTGCTTGTTTATTTAATTTCCTGTTTGTACGCAATCTACGTTATTAAGCATAGGGGAAATTAACCGAACACACAAACTGGCGGAAGCTGCTGGCGAAACAATCGCCTTCAGATGTCAGGACGGGACATACTATTAAGGAGCGATATATAAAGTGGTCAGGATCAACAGCCGAGACGGCTGAAGAATTTCATCATTTTTCATCAGTCTACTGTTTTTAAAACTAGTGAGAATATTAACAGACTTTGCAGAATAGGAAGAAATTCAAGCCCTAAAGAATTAATAGCACTTGTGGGGGAGGGGGGGTTGAGCTCATCTGCATAAACGTGTACGTAAAATGTAATTGTGATACCGGAATTGCAACTAGACTACGTCATATACATTTGTATATTTATCCATGCTTCAGGCAGAGTGCTGAATATACTGTAGAGAAGCAAAGATGCTGGTGACGGTGACCCGTTCGGGCAATTTAAAGTGAGCGGTCAAATATAGCGTGTGGTGTATTACCTACTGCATAACACCTGGTTTTAGGGAAAGCAAAGATGGTGATGGTGACCCAACGGGTCACGGGCAGCTTAATTTAATGTTAAATATCAGAACTGACTTAGCTGTTTGCAGAAAAGATTTTTATCACCAGGAAACCGATTTTTATTCAGGTAACTGAGAACACAATATCTTGACAGCAGAAGTAATTTCGTGTAGTATTATGCTGTGAGTGAAACAGCGTTCGTTGCTGCACCAAATATTCCTCTGAATAACTCCCAGGCATAGCACTGCGCGATCATTTTCAATATTCCTCTAGCGTACTTCTGTCGAGCGTGTATCTCTGTTTAGCATATGCAGGACGTAATCTGTCTCGAGGTGCCACATAGTTATGCTGCTACGAGCTCCTCTTTTGGTGGTGGGCGCTGGAGACGAGCCCTGCCGCCGGGCAGTGATCTTCATCTAGAATCTATCCAAATTATCTAATTTGAAGCACCTGCTCTAGTTTTTGTTATTAAAGCAAATAGAGGGCAAGTCTGGTGTACAAAGGGAGAATAGTGCTAATTGGATTTCAATTTGGTGAGCACTTAATTTGTTTGAATTTAATAATTCAGATAGTACAGTTAAAATACTTTCGACATCTGTTACAACAGCATGAAAATTACATCGATTAGTGCAGGAAACTACATCGTCTGCATACAATGCACACTTTAGTCCAAGGGTAGTTATAAATATCATCAATGGACCAAATACGCTTCTTTGAGGAACACCTAAATTAATGGGCAATATAATTATTATTGTGTGATTTCGCGTCATTATATTTATTTATATTTCTCCCTGCCGTCTTGAAGTGGATGTTGAACAAGAGACGAGAGGTGTGTTCAGTTAGTCCACTCCAAGCAAGAGATTGCATGTCAAACGTCAAACTTGAGAGTTCGATTCGCTTTAGTCGAGTCAATCGTCAGCCCATTACGACTGAGAGCACTGTAAACTCAATTCTACTGTTTTTTTTTTAATTTTTGGCCATCTCAAGTCGAATTGGATAGCATTAACGCCTGAAAATCGAACAAATGTAGTAAATCGAACAATCAAAATTTGATTCCAGACAAGTTGAGGCTAATCGAATCAAATCCATGGTATCGAAGTGATAGACTCGAATACGCTTCCGATGTCTTAATGTGAGGCTCGTTTACATTTTCACAATATAACATTTCAATACAAGTAAAATATGAGCACCGTCGCTACAAAATGAGGAGGGCCAACTTCATTGATGATGTAACTGCAGACGAAATTATATTTTAAGTCGAGTTGCGATGAGATGTTAGGTAATGCAGAGTCCCTGTCGGACTGTATGTGGCCAGGGCGTGCTCCCCTGCTCGCCGAAATGAAGTCTACGAAGCTTAACTTGTTCCAAACTTTACATACGTGTTGACCTTTGATCAGTTGATTTTGAGAGTCTGAAAAACTCAGCGCAGCTCTGTAAATTAGAGCTTTTAGCTGACTTAACGTAACAATGTCGCTTCTGGCACTTGTGACACCATTCGAAACAATTGAACCGAAGCTTTTGTTTGAAGCATGGCAAGATTAATTTCGGAGCCCAGTCGAAGACGCTCTATAATGCAAGGGCCACACTATATAGGCATGCATCCTCGCAACTTGCTGTCAGGACGCGCAGCTCGTACGTCTTCGAGCAGCAAATTTGGTGCTACGAACAGACAAGTTGCGCTTCCGTGGCGAAAGGTCGCTTGAGGTTTTTATGGGCAAACAGTTGGTCGTAAAGCCGCGTAAATCGAATTTGTATTTGCAGTGTAACTCTAATGGCTTTTTAAAACAGTTTTTTGTTATTTGCGAAGCGTTTTTTAGTTACTTTTCCTACGAACTGAGACGAAATAAAAAATCTGTTCGCAATGTGGCGTTTTCGCTGATCGCTGCGAATTTCTGCCGTCAAATCGCAGCTCTGTGCGTTTTCGCCTGCGTCCATTTTGTTAGATATTTCCGCGCGATTTAGGCTGCAAACAAAGAAGGTAAATCCGCAAAACAAATAAATTAGGCGTTCCATGAGGCTTTTTTGTCTCTTTATAGACATTTTAAAAGTTTTTAAGCCTCTCTGATTTCCATTTCACTGCAGATTTGACGAGAAATATGAACTTCACCACAGTACCTAGTGACACTTGTGGAGAATACAACGTTGACGGTAAACATTTTATCGCCGTTTTGTCTTGTGGACACAGTTGTGTTTGTGTTCGTAGATAGAATGTTCGAACCCTTTGCACTTCTGGGGAACAGAAAATTATCGAGTTACCCTTACTTGTCAATCGTTTTTGGAGTTGCTATCCAAGCCAGTCGTTAATTTGATTGAATGTATTCCCGCGCCCTCGAAAGCACGACCGCGTGGTCAAGAAAAGTATGAAAATGTTAACGTAAGCTCATTTGGCAGTACGTGCATTGCTGTAGCTCGCTATAAGTAGTATCTGCATTTACAGTGATTGTTTATTCCTTGTTGTACCGATAGTAGGAGTACAATAAGTTATTACTGGTGACAAAAACTGCAGCTTCTTGACAGTGATTGTTTATTCCTTGTTGTACCGATAGTAGGAGTAAAATAAGTTATTACTAGTGACAAAAACTGCAGCTTCTTTGGATCAAGGAGCATGAGCAACGAACTTGAACGAAGTTCTGCGGAACATATGCGTGGTAGTCTGGACGGGACTTAGTGTGGCGGATGAGCAGCTTCCCGTCGCTAGTGTGTCACCTACAGTCGTACCGACACACAACATGGATTTCTGAGTGAGTGAGTGAGTTGCGCGTTGCTCGTACGAACGCCTAGTGTGGCCCCTGCATAAAGTTAGTCTCCCATAGTGCCGAGACAGCCCTGGCTCAGGCCTTACTAACTCTAGCTGTTTTGCTTTCCTCTGACTCATGGTAACGAAACATACATTAGAAAAAGCCGTCTCGTTTTCTGATCTGTGTTCCGAACCTCAGAACGACTTTTGATTCACACATCCATTGATGTAAATAGACGCCGACGCTCACGCGAGAACTTTTGTGTTAGTTTTCAGCGGTGGGGAGGGCCAGCGGCCACCACGAGTCGGGCCGCAATACTGCAACGCCAGAATTACAATCTCCGGCCTTTTTCTTTGTTCATGTGGCATGACCTCAGGCGTCCACTGCTGCTGCTTTGAGTAAGCTTCAACTGAGAGGGATGCGACTTACATGTAATTCTAGGATAGATGTGTCGCTATTGTTTCACTGAGATTACCTCCATATTAAATACTTCGAGAAATATGCATAACTTAATATAGATGAGCCTAATTTTCAATAGCCCCAGTGATTTGGAAGCTATGCATCCTTTGTTGTTGTTTGAAACTTTATTGTCATGGAAATATATGAAATATATTTGGATATACTTACAGGCAAAGCTGAAACGACGACCATTTTTAAATCGGTTGACTCCTACAACGCACAACAATTAAATCTTCAAGAACTGTAAGGGCTATTTTGTTTTTACAATGGCTATAGCATTTTAAGAGACATGGCATCATTTACTTAGCAATTATTTGGGTATGTAGTGATCATACTTAGAGGCATTGTAAGTGATGGTAGTCAGTTCACATCAGTGGTGTAACCAGGGAATCTTCACGGGGGGGGGGGGG
>LQNS02278091.1:25090596-25100795 GCA_001587735.2 Parhyale hawaiensis | reverse complement strand
GAAACTAGAATGCTCTAGAGCTTACAATTTTGAAAATTTAATTCTGCCCGAAGCTGAGACAGTATGCCTGAGACAGCATACCTGAGACAGCATACCTGAGACAGCATACCTGAGACAGCATACCTGAGACAGCTTACCTGAGACAGCATACCTGAGACAGCATACCTGAGACAGCACACCTGAGACAGCATACCTGAGACAGCACACCTGAGACAGCATACCTGAGATAACATACCTGAGACAGCATACCTGAGACAGCATACCTGAGACAGCATACCTGAGACAGCATACCTGAGATAACATACCTGAGACAGCATACCTGAGACAGCATACCTGAGACAGCTTACCTGAGACAGCACACCTGAGACAGCATACCTGAGACAACATACCTGAGACAGCATACCTGAGACAGCATACCTCTGACAGTATACCTCTCGATATTTCTGAAATATCCCTGCAGCTCTGGCGAGGGCAATGCTCTAACAAGCTGTCACTATGTTTGTCAGGTGGCAGATGCTAGTACAAAATTCTACTACTTGGCCTCAGTGATGATTCAAAAGCCTCTTGTTATTATTCAACTGCAGATTTATGAAATCGATCTGGTCTCCAAGCTGGAGGTTGTGAATCACCATCCGATACTGTAGGCAATAAAAAAAAACTTGGATTGATTTTGCAAAGAAAATATGTACTCTAAGTGGACACTTGATGAACAAATATCGAATCCCGCAAAATATGGTAGCTAGCTCGTAACCGCAACATATAACAAATTATGACAACACTTGCAGACTGACATTTGTCTCTTGAATGGTATCAATAATTAACGAAGATGTATCACTCTCGACTGTAAACTGAGGGCAGGTCTGGCAACTCTCGGATTTGTCATCCGAACGCTTCGCAACTACCACGCACCACACTGATAAAACACAGCAATTCGGAGCTTGTGAACTCCTCCCGACAGTGTTGCCGACTTCTCGTAACCCCTCCACCGACGGTCCGCCAACTTCACATGAGAACGTTACTATCGTAGAGCTCCAATACTGTGGTGCAAATTTAAGCTGCGGTCAGTAGAGTTTCTGTGTACAGATTGCCGTCGGACTTAGGCAGAGCAGCACTACTGCAGGGACTCAAGTGCATCAGGGCGAATGTGCTCCATTGTTTGTGAGCCCCATAACGCCTTTGCGCTACTGCGCCAGCGCCGATATATTTATAATGGGTTTTCAAAATATTTTGATGAGCCCCTGATAATATTAATGCACAATATAAAATAGTGGCATATCGCTGAAAACACTTTCAAAACGCAATAAAAAATATGTTTATTACCATATGCAATGTTCTACAGAAAACAGTAAACACAAATCTCAAGAGCTTGGGAAATAGCCCAATGAGCGAAAACCCCGTGTGAATGGTAATGCGCATCTACAGTACTTGGTGCCCCTCTTCTAAAACTCTGCCCCTCAAAAAAGCTATAGAATGTTCTGGGCGCAGTGACAAAAGGGGTGCAGTATAAAGTGCAACGGTGAACCCTGCTTATTCTATAATTGGATTGCAAACGTATTTAGTAAGCCGTTAGTATTGGCTTATAATTCAGCCTCAGTTTGGCACTCCTAGATACTGCGCCCGGAGACAGCTGTCCCCCCTTGCTCCCCTAGCTACTCCTCTGATTGTTTAAATATCATTGGCCGAGGATTATTCACCTCAATGTGATGACAGCTACTTGTCTTGAGGCCATTAGCGTCACGTGAAGATCTCTAAGAAATATTGACCATCGATTAACAGCTTTTGGACGTCCTAAACATACTCGCACATGATACCACAGAATATCAGCAACAGCAACATGTTTTAGGCTGATTATTCGCAGACGCTATAATGCTAGGCGCTATTACGAATAATAGCTATCGTAATGACAAGGCATTTTCATATTTACTCCTTTTCTATTCTTAATCTTTTCTATGTGGTTATATTGTTGAAAAAATAATAATAAAAATCAAATGTTACTATTAGGTGCTGTTTTCCCCGCTGAATATTGCTTCCCAGATCTTCCATGCATGCTGCCAAGAGATTTTGAATGCCTTTTACATACGGTTGAAGTTTGGCTTAATGCAGTGAAGTGCTAAAAAAAGTTAAGGAAGAAAGAGTAGTAGTACAAAATACTACTAGCGCATCAGGGACACAATGGCTATATCGCGCCGAACTAGTCCTGTGGTTTATCACAGGCTCGTGTGCCACTAGGACGCCTTTTAAATTATCAATGATTTTTTGTCTCGGCTTTTCTGCTGGTAGGTCACAGAGTGGTCAGTCCGCTAATGACAGAAACAAGGTGCAAGTTGTGCATCTCTAACCCCCGGGCACGGCTGAACGCTTTCGGTCAGCTACGCCGCACAGGGGAAGGAAACGAAATACAAGAAGGTAGAAATTTATCGGGAATAGGTCTGCCACCTCGATCGGAAGCCCACCTCCCGAAACAGAAGGGGAAGTTTTGAGAACCTACCTAACCTTACAAAACTAACCTCATCGGCAGGAACTGCGGCAAGCTCGTACGGAGAAGGCACTAGAGACGCTTGGGTGCGTGAGGCCCAAATCTATTGTGGCAGGGAAGGGCCTCCCAGAATATTCGCCTAAGGGCAAAAGTTAAGGAATTAAATTGCTATAATAGTATAATCACTTTTGCGCCGAGCTGTTGCCGCTAATGCTAAGCTATATTACAATTTTTCTTATGATTTATATTCGAAAAAAGATGTCAGCCCTGCGGCCGAAGAAAATAGTCTAATAGCTAATCGTGTTGAAGTCAAAGTCCCTTCACAAAATGTCCCAGAATATGCAATATGCTATATGTTAATATGAAGCTTATACAATTCCAAACGCTACTATACTCTAGTCTAAAAACGGCGTCACCAAAAGCAGCTGTGAGTGGCTACTCGCAGCAGACTCAGATTGTTCGCTCCTTGTTCTTCCGCTTGTCGCAGAGTGCAAAACTAGCACTTCTATAAGCATCAGATGGCGAGTATGATATCACCTGAACCTTTTCTGTAGTCTAGAAAGTAGATTTCGTTCCGATCGCGCCAGTAAGCTGTTTTAAATCGAAAAGAAACACCAATATATATAACCGTGATAGTTGGCCTTTGTGAGATGAGCATGTATTATTTGCATGTTCCTTACTTTTCCCAAAGTATAAACTAATTCTGGAATAGTAATAAATGTATAAGAGCTTATCTACATGCAAAATGTAAACAATGCTGTGTAAATGAACCCTCATTTAAAAGAAAAACTGATAGTCGTAAAAAGGCCATTTCACGTATAAAGTCACCACCAGCATCTGTAATGGTAAACTGAAGTTAACACAGTGTACTGATTTATTATTTTTATTCCTCGGGACTTGTAGAGCCCGTGAGGCCTCCCTGCTGGACTGGGTGCACCTCTCCTGCGCCTCACCTCACACTCCAGCGTCCAGCTGACGCTCACTCTCTCTCTCTCTAGCTCCATCTCTCCCTCTTCTCCCATCTCCCTCTCTCACTGCTCTCGATTCTGACTGACCTTCAGAAATTTAAATGTCACCCATGAAAGACACCTTACCTCCACCCAGAACACGTGAATATTTAGTTCTAGCGAGACTTGTTGTGTTGCCAACCAGCGGCGTCACGCTGTTCTTGGTGCTTGGTGACCGTGGTGTCAAGCCGGAAATTAGTTGGAGAACAAATTGCAATATTAAAGTGAACTTCATGGAATCGCTAATCATTCTACAGTGAAATTCTGAGGTTACGCAACGTATCATATAAGGTTTCCAGTTAACCTTTCGGCGTTACTGCGTATTCAGCTCAGATATTTTTGTCTCATAACTAAACATATTAAAACTAGAGAGCCCGTGCTGTCAAAATGATCCGTCTTCATCATTGATCATAAAAAAATTCCCATTAATGCAAGGGCAGAGAAGTACAAAGCTTTCCTTCCGTCAAATGCTGAAAAGTAATGTTTTTTTGGGCCCACAGTCGATAGTGTTTCCTAATCGATACCGAGCTCTGTATCCAGGATACTGACGCTGTCATATAACTCGGAAGTTTCCTCAACTGAAATTTTGTTCTGTTGAAAGAAGAATCGGAATTAGAGAAAACTATAAGCTGAAAAGAAATCCTGAAGAATATCATGCTAATTGATTTGATAGTTATGTGCAGTCGATAAGAGCATCAGCGTAAACTTAGGCAGTTGAAGCTCTGGTAAAGGAAACCATAGAAAAGACTACGAAACCCGACGCAAGAGAGTGCTTATGGAGAAGCTGTGTGTATCTGCATTGAGTGGACTTCAACGTTGGAAAGGAAAGAACTGCATTCAGATCTACTGTACGTTTACCATCATCTTCATCCTGGCGTATATTTTCTTTTTCAATGAAGCAAACAAACAAACAGATATTTCGTCGGAGGGAAAAGTGACAATAAAAATTGAATTCCATAACAGCGGTAAGAGAAGCTGAAAATAGCTTCATTATTTTCATGTCAAGAACTGTTTCAAGCAAGAAATGCATTGTTGAAATGTTAAGGAATAAGGATCCCATTTTCGCCATCTTCTAAATATAATTTGGCCATCGATCCATGAAAACGCATCCTAATAACAAATCTTCGCCAATTTCTTTAAGAGGGGGACACGAAACATACAAACATATAAACATATCTAACACTAAGAATGACCGTCGGGTGTTTATATATTTATTTATATGTTCGGTGTCACGCTCTTAAGAATAGCTAGGAAAAAATTCTTTCTCTTTCAAAGGTGAAGTTCACACCTTTGGTGAGTGAGCACTCCGTTGCATCGTTGTTCGTACTCTCTTCTGAGGTTTCCTTCATCCAATATATTTTTTCGTGTTTGCTCTTAACGAAATAGTTAAGCGTAAAACAGGCCAGGATGCAGATTTCGTAATAAAGGATGACGAGGTTGCAGAAGGTTTAAGTGAAATCCTTACCCCTTTATTTTCTGAATGCATTTCTTGCCCCGTTGGAAATTTTAGCGATCCTGTTCCCTTCTGATGGGATTCAGTAGGCAATAAACCATATTGCAGAAGAAGGCTAAATTTGGAATACGGTACTTATCGCGCTATTAACACTGAATGCACTTCTTGCTCTTCCAGCTTCTCCTGCCGTTCCTATGGAATCTGATATTCATTGCGTTTTCTCTGCACCGAAGTTATATTTTCTTTTGGTTTACGATGTACACATTTTGTAGCAAATAAGCGAAGCGTAGAGGAACCGACTTTTTCCTGTATAGTAGGCGTTGTCATTCCTTGTTCTAACTTTCGGGAGCGGAAACTTAGTTCTGCTGAAACTATCTCGCTGTGTATTCTGGATATACAGCGGAAATGAAATTCAGTGTTGTTTCAGCTCTTGCGAATACAGTTAATATATTGCATGCCATCTAAGGGAAGGAAGGAGCGTGCTGAAGACGAATTGAAGTGTACTGTTCAGAAGAAAGCTCGCATCTCTTACGATAATAATTTGAGTTGTCCGTCGTAGCTTTTCCCTCTATATGTACTGCAGTAAGGAAAGTACAATCAATGAAGAACTGTCATCAGTCATCACAAATTGCTTGTGATGAAGAAGAAGAAGCAAGTCAATGAAGAGATTGTGCACCGGGCTATCTAAAGCAAATATATCGATTATTGCGTGAATTTTTTCACGCGCGGTTCCACTAGTAATATTATTAGTGAAAACGTCCACTATATAATAAAACACAGTTGTTGGTCGCTCCCTTGCTTGCTCTCTTGCTCCCTCCCATGCTCCAATGTTGGTCCGTCTCTCCGTCACGCAGTTAAGAGTTTTATAGGAGAAAATTCATGTACTGAAAAACAAGTTGAGATACCATACAATTTCAGCGCTTGGGGTACCGGTGACAAATATAGCTCTGGATCTCCGGCCTCTGGATCCCGGGCTCTGGATTCCCGTATTCATTGCTGAATAATATCGTAGAAGTTGAATCTTCACGCTGAGCAGACGCCTTTTTATATTGAATTTACATCGCAGCCAAAGTTCGACGCTGGAGGTTCAACAATCAGTTGGTATCCACAATACGGTGAGCCCTGGGCATTTGCAGTGAATTCTTTTGACTGAACCATATTTTCTTAGTGCAGCTTAACGCTTAATCAATTCTAAACTGATATTCACTTCTTATCTTGCAGGGGGGATATTTTGCTATGGCAACACTCATGATTGCACAGCTTGCGTTTCACTAATGGAAGATCAGGCCTGGAGGGATGAAACTTGTAATACAGCAAAACCTATACTGGGAACCGGAACAATAAAAGATCAATCACAAAATTTTTGCCGTCATTTTTGACAGCTGGGCCCTCTAGTATAAATATATTAACATAAATATATAAACATATAAATATATAAACAAATAAACACACGACGGTGTTTATTATATAGTTTGATTCTTGTAAATACAGTAGCGGCCGTAATGACTCCGACACCTAAAAACTCATCAGAAAATCTTTCAATAGCTACATCAATATTATTGAAGGCATTGATGTGTAATTTTATACAAGTTGAGCAACATGTCATATAGGTAAACTGTGTTAAAATTTCAGCTGTTAAGGATAAATGAAACAAAAGTTACAAGAAAATAAATTATAATACTAAGAATTTAATATGGACAAACAAGTTCGGACACTCCATTTTTTTTCCATTTTATTCTAGAAAAAAACAATGTTGCCTCAGAAAGAGTTATGTGGACTGGGTTAAACACACTTGCAGTCATCGATGCAACATCCGCTCTCTCAACATACTTCGGGAAGTCTCTACACCTTCTTCTATTCGTGAGTTAATCGTGAAATTGCGTCATAATGATAAACTTTCAATAAGGGCAATAGCAGATAAAGTTAATCGACCTAAAAGTGTGGTTAGTGATATACTGACTAAATATGACCAAAATGGTTCAAGTACCGCTGGTGTTTCAAGTGGTTATTGACCACGCAAAACCTAGAGAAGAGAGGACAGTGTATTGCTAAGATTGTCAAAGAAAAATAGGCTTAAAACCGCACCAGAGACATCTTGTGAAGCTAGTGATACGCATGATAGGAAGACAGTTTCACGCCGCCTAAAAGAAGACTTACATCCGAGAACTCCAGCTATCAAGCCTTTAATTAGTAAGAAGAATAGAAAAGCTCCGATGAATTATTCAACAAAACACGTTCTTTGGACTCAAGAAGACTGTTCTAAGGTTCATTTTAACGATGAATCTAAGTTCAATTTATTTGGCTCCGATGGAAAAAGATTTGTTCATCGTTCAACTGGTGGAAGATTGTCTAAAAATTGCGTCAAGTCCAGTGTAAAGTTTGCCGACGGAAGCTTTATGGTCTTCGGTGTGATCTCAGCACGCGGCACGACTCCCTTAGTTCGTCTGTAAGGAAAAGTAAGCGCACAGGTATAGAATAAACTTTTTAAAAAAACAGGTAGTGCCGATTTTCAAAGCCTCTTCAGCTCATAAACCATTTTTTATGCAAGATAACGCTCCCTGCCACATGGCAAGATTGGTTAAGTCATTTTTAGAGCAAGAAGGAGTCAGTGTTATGGACTGGCCAGCACAAAGACCAAACTTAAATCCCATTGAAAACGTTTGGAAATTAATAGGAGAAAGATCGAAGAGGAGAAATCCACGAAATGTACACGAGCTATGGGCCATTTTGGAGGACGAATGGAAAAAAGTAACACCAGAAGAATATTGAAATTTGGTCAGCACTTGTGGTAGTCGATGTCAAGCTGTTTTAGACAGTAAAGGGAACCACAAAGTACTGAATTCATAACGTAGTTCGTATTTGTAGCCTCATTTCATGTGTTTAATTATTATTTTTGAAGGTTGTCCAAACTTTTTTGCCCAGACTAAATTCTTACTATTACTGGTCATTTGCTTGTAAGTTTTGTTTTATTTTTCCCAAACTGCTGAAATTTGAACACAATTTAACTATTACATGTTGCTCAACTTGTGTGAAGTTACACTTCAATGCCTTCAATAATATAGAAGCATTTAACTATTTTCTGATGAGTTTTTAGGTGTCCGAACCGTTGTGGCCGCTACTGTACATTTTGCTATTTTCGCTTTGTAGGAGACAGCTTTTTTTGCGAACTGTGTCAGAGATTCAGGCTGTACAAAAAAAATAATAGTTTAAATGCTTGTGCCTCTACCAGATTTGAAGACTTTGCCGGAAAAATTTACACAACAAGATAGATTAACTTTTCACAGAATGATGCAAGTAAAAACTGATTGGAGCAACGACTACACTGCGACCCATGGTATTAGTCCAACAATATTTTAATTGATTTTTCATTGAAAATCTTCTGTCTGACGAATATTACGTTTTCATATGGCAACACTGTGTGCTTAGTTCATCTGGTAATATTTGTTTACATTCTGAAGAGGTTAGCTGCAGAACATTCCTTAGTTTACCAGATATACTGTGAGTCACGCTATTAGTCCATTTAAATAATATTTAAAATGGGACGTGCTAAGGATCTAACAGACGAAGAGAAGCAAACCGTTCTCAAAGAAACGACCAAGAAGACCTCATAAGCGTATATTGCCAGGATTTTAGGCCGCCATGTTAGAACAATTCAACGTTTTTTGAGGGATCCTTCCAATCTGAAAACAATATCTGATGAAGGTAAAATAAAAGCTGTGAACACACCTGATATCAGAAAAATCAAACGTCAAGTCTTCAAAAAACTTCAAAGCACAAGTAGAACGAACAATTTTTGAAAGCTCTGGTCTGAATAAAGTGCCACAAACTACGCGACACCAAATCTTGGGGCTATTGCAAATGTGAAATTTCCCGAAAAAACCCTCCATTGACACAAAGGCACATGCTTCCGAGAATTGAGCTGGCTAAGTCTTATATGAAACAGGATATGAAGTGTGTTTTATTCACAGATGAGACCAGAGCGACTCGCGATGGCCCAGACGGATGGGTCGGATTTGAGGGCAACTCCACCATCGTTTTCGCCGCCATCAAGGCGGTGGTGGTATTATGTTGTGGGCTGGGATTATGAATGATGAACTGGTAGGTCCAACAATGGTCCGTGAAGGAGTTAAAATTAATTCTGCTAATTATTGCGCCCTACTCGATGAATGTGTTGTTCCTTGGCTTGACAATGGAGCTTTGCAAACAGCTGGTTTTCATGCAAGATAAGGCACTCTCGCATTCAACCAGAGCTACAAAAGAATACCTGGCTTCAGTGAGGTTAAAAAACTAGAATTTGATGGTGTGGCCACCCAATTCTCCAAATTTGAACGCAATTAAAAATCTGTGGTTTATCATCAAGCGCAAAATTTATACAGAGGGTAAGCAGTTTTCTTCAAAAACAGAATTGTGGTAGGTCATACAAGTCGCTGCAAGATCCGTGGATGGTACTGCTATCAAGAAAGTGACTCATTCCGTTAATGACCGCATTTTTGAGGTCATAAAAGATAATGGATGTTACATTAATAAATGAGCTTATTGTTTCTTGTTTATTAGCTCCGCCAAGGAGGTTATGTTTTCGTCGTATTTCTCTGTCTGTCAATTTGTCTTTCACCAAGATAACTCTAAAAGTTCTGAACCGATTTGGACGAAATTTACAGGGATTGTTAGGTATGTCAGGAGGAACAGATGATTAACTTTTGGTGAAGATATGTCCATCCGTTTGTCTGACTCATTTTTTTCAATGCCATAGCTCAAAAAGTTATGCATGGATTTTTATGAAATTAACATGAGTTGTTTGGTGTATAACAAAGAGTAAATGACCAAATTTTTGATAATGATCCGTTTGTTCGTTCGTTTGTCAATATTTTTCATTTTGTGCTTGTTAACACCATAACTCAAAAAATAATGAATGGACCTTTATGAAATTCATAGGGGTTGTTAGTAATGTTAAAAGACATTAATGAAAAAATTTTGGTGCAGATCGGTTAGTTCGTTTGTATGTTTGACTCATGTTTGTCATAACGTTTGTTAGCAGCATAACTCAAAAAGTTATGAACAGATCTTCAAGAAAATTGCACAAGCTGTTATTACTATCAAAAGACACAAATGATTGGATTTTGGAGTTTATACAAAGAAAATTATATATTGAACTAGAGCTAATATTATAAAACAAATATACGATAGTCGACAAATTTGATAAAAATCTTGACGTTTCGGGAAAGATCAGATTCCCATCATCAGAAATTCGAATAAAATGCTAGGA
>LQNS02278091.1:25077111-25088621 GCA_001587735.2 Parhyale hawaiensis | reverse complement strand
TAAAATTTCGTTTTAATCATTCCTTTATATCCTAGCATTTTATTCGAATTTCTGATGATGGGAATCTGATCTTTCCCGAAACGTCAAGATTTTTATCAAATTTGTCGACTATCGTATATTTGTTTTACAAAGAAAATTATGGTTTCAGAGCCAATTTGAATTTTTTGTTACCGTTTCCTCGCTTGGCGGAGGTATGCGATCTCAGAGTGCTCTAGTTTTGCCTTGTTTGTTGTTGCAATATGTTATAAGTATTTTTGAAGTATTATTTGGTAATTAATAAATAAACTGATGGGTAATTTGTGTTATATTCATCATATTTAGCTATTTTTGATACCTGAGACTAATATCGTGGTTCAGAAATAAAGGGTGGATTAGATAAAAGTAAGTTTCTAAATGGTATCAAGCAAACAGTTTCTCAAATAATAGGATTATGAACCTTGTACATGATTAATCTGCGACATACAATAGAAATATCAAGTTATATTAACAGGAAATAATAGTTTTACAGAAAAATCAAGTTGGAATAATACCGTGGGTCGCAGCGTAGTTGGAATAGATTGATATTATATAAAGAACTCCAAGTATTTAGAACTGTGCGGACGAATAATTTTCAACGCGATCTCTAGTTAGACACGGACCTTCACTGACCCGAGCGGCGCATCGCCTCACTGACTCATGTGCGCGCGAACTTTAATCACCTCCACCGAGAAGGTTATCCTTTATAAAGTTTATCCGTTTGTCCCTTTGTGTGTCTGTATCTCTGCCTGTCTGTCACTATGATATCTCCAAAACTTATTGACGAATCTTTACAAAATTTACAGAGTTTATCATGTAAGTTAGGAGGAACAGATGACTGACCTTTGGTTGGTGGGGTCCATTCAACCGTTTGTTTGTTTGTTTCTTGTTCGTGTAACTCAAAAAGTTAGAGAAGGATCCTTATGAAATTTGAAGGAATTGTTGGGGTGTTACAAGTATCTATATTTTGGTCCGTTTTCTTGTTCGTCTCTTTGCTTGTGTTTGTCAGGAAGACAATGACATCACTTGCAGTATAGTTACCGAACAGAAAATCTCATTGCATAAAATTCCCTTCTCTTGTTAAAATCAAACTGTAAAACCATCACATTCGTCCCTTGATTGCCAATTTTATGTTGGTTGTGACTTCGCCTCTGTTGCATTTATCTTTCCAAGAATCTTTCAGAAGTCTTCGGAGACAATGTATGGCATTCTAACACAACAGCGGACAGTTTTATTCAGCAACCAGCCCGTGCCGGACGGATACAGGCCCGGTATTTCGGGCCTCTATTTGTGAATCTGAGCCCTTTGGTTAGCAGCCTCGTCTTGGGTTTTCTTCTACAACACCGGAGTCTTTTGTGTGGATATTCTTGCTTGTGCCCATTCGTGCTCTGCTGGCGGGCGGATGTTCCTCCTTCGTCTGCAGCGTGGAGTGCTGCCCTTGCTGTTCTGAGGCTCGCCAAATTGTCCTCGATGGCCCGTAAGTCCCCTGCTTGCCGCACCACCCATGGTGGGACTGCTTCAGTCGCAACCCGGTCTGCCTCTATCAACGGCGGCATCGTGATCTGAAGTCAGCTGTTTCCTTAAGAACGCAAGTCCAACACTAGTAGTATTGGTTGTTTGCGGCTGATGTAACGGTTTTCGGATCAGTGTAAAGCAGATTCATCGGTCAAGGTCCGGTTTAGCTACAGCGGAGATTTTCATGTTTTGCTGACTTACTTAGGTAAAATGAGTCATTTTAAGTCTTTTTCCATGACGGACTTTTCCGTTACAATTACTTCGTTTTCTTTAGAAGTTACCATTGTTTTCCTATGGGAGAAAATGACCACACTCGCTCAGTGTAAGGGAAAATCTCTGCTTATAGGCTTGGAAACGTCATTCCGGAAAAAAGTCTTAAAATGCTTCATCTTACCTAGATAAGTCAACAAAATAATAAAAATCTCTGTTGTAGCGGCTCCGGACATAGACCAAGTCACCACCTATGATAAATAAAAACGAGGAAAACTAAATTAATACTTGCTGTAAATCGATATATTTCTTCTATGGATGCCCTGTGAACCTGCACAGGTTTGTTCAGGGTCCCCTATACCTCCATAATCCGAATGGCACTGTGTACATCAGTGCATCTTAGGACTGTTTCCTCGTGTGATCGAGGGCTGTCCTGAGTGCCTGCTCCGCGGGGGATGTTGCAGCTGGCTGCAGTTCCTGCTGAAATGGTTAGTTTTGTTCAGTTACGTAGGTTCTCTACCTATTTATCCCCCTTTCTGTTCCGTGAGGTGAACCGTTGATCGAGATAACTGATCTCGTACGCGGGGCACAGTCTCTCTCGTGTGGTAGGCCACGAAAGGGGCCGCCCACTCGGGTGTCTTTCTCTATTCTTTGCGCCCTTTTCCTGCCAGTGGTGGTGCACTGTGCCAATAGGGTGGATCGAAAATGGTCGGTTCGAAACTCTTTTCTGAAATCTTCATGAGCCGGGTATTCAAATGTTGCTAAATGCCATAAAAATAAGTTATGTAAAGTTTCAGGAAAATCAAATAATATCTTAGGGTTCCACATCGCACTTCAAAATTCGAAATTTTGGCTAATATTGATGGAAAATGGTAATTTCCATTGGTGGAATTTCAACTTTCTCTTAAGATATTTACAACAGCCGACTGTTATTTACAATGTAAACAAACTATATTTAGTAAATTTATTTGTATCGTTCAGGAAAAATAGGGTTTTGCGGTTCCACATCGCAGTTTAAAATTGAAAATGTGGCTAATATTGATGAAAAGCGATAATTTTCAATTAGTGGTCTTTCTACTCTCTCTTATGATATTTACAGTTGCTGACTGTTAACTACAAAGTAAACAAAGTGTACTTCATACATTTCTTTGTATTGTGCTGAAAAAATAATGTCTTGCGGTTCCACAGTAGGTGCAAGCGCACAAAGTAGTCAGTATAGCATCTTGCCCCTCATCGAGAGTGGTTGTGAGTAGTCATCTGAACCTAGTATGGAATCAGATTCATCTGCCGAAGAGTTCACTCCTATATGTCAATCAATGAAGCGTAAAGCCGACGTTAGCTTTGATGGCATTGGAGTTGCTGACGTCAGCAAGCGACCCTGTCTTTCAAACTTGGCCTTAGCCTACGACAGAACGGGAGTTTCAGATAGAGCCGCAGCATTAATTTCATCATCCATTTTGCAGGACTACGACATCATCTCTCCAGGCACATGCAAAGATGCAAAAATTGAAAATGTTATTGACCGAATTCAAATGAGGAGAGCAAGAAGTAAAAGCAGAAAACATCAAGCTTAGTGCAGTCTTCAAACAAATAACATAGAAAGTATTCACTTCGATGGGAGAAAAGATGAAACCATAATCAGTGAAAAGGGCGGCGATACCTACCACTGGAGGATTATAATAGAAGAACACATTAGCATCGTTTCAGAACCCGGAAATGAATTTCTCGGTCACATAAATGTAGAAAGAGGGACATCGCAGTGCATCACTAGAGCAATATTGGATATATTTAGTGAACAGGAAATCTCTACAGAATCCATAATAGCTATCGAGTGTGATGGAACGGCAGTAAATACCGGTACAAAGGGTGGTATCATAAGGCAATTGGAGATGAGGTTTGAGAGACCCTTGCATTGGTTTGTGTGTCAACTTCATGCAAATGAATTGCCTCTACGTCATCTAATGCAACATTTGGATGGCAAAACCACTAGCTGGACCTCGCGATTTTACAGGAGTTATTGGGAAACAACTGGAATACTGAAAAGAAGCCAGAAGCAAAATTTGAAATGCCAACAATCAGTGACGAAGTAGCACAACAACTAAGTACTGACCAACAATATTTGTACGAAATTGTCACTGCTGTATCGACGGGTCATGTGTCTGAGAGATTGGCAGAGAAAATCCAGGTAAAATGGCACATTCGCGATGGTTGACTATACAGCAAACCGAATATTGAGGCTGTACATCACAAAAGAACAGCCAAGAGAGTCTCTGCAGAAGATAACAAATATTATGTTGCTAGAGTATACGCTCCTGGGTGGTTTATGATTAAATCACATCCATCTCCGTATCCCAAGCAGAGATGGTGGGAAGCCTGTGGCCACAAAATATTCTGATAGCTTCGCTGTACGAGGAGCAAGATTGTTTAACAAAATGCCTCGGCATATTCGAATTGCCACTGATATCAAAACTGTAGAGTTTAAACATTTGCTGGATTCACATTTAAGAAGAATACCAGATAGACCAGCGGTCAGCGGTTACGTGCACTGTGGAGATAATTCGCTGCTGGCTCTCTCTTTGGTCGCAAACTGCGGCACCACAGAAGACACCCAGCGGAGTGACTCCACACACGTGGGGTCACGTGAACAACGTCACCTGGACTTCTTCCGAAGACTCTCAAGGTAACTCAAGGAAAGATATGATGAAAAGGAAAGCGTGATTTCAGAATCAAATTACATTTTTCGTTAACATTACCTTCCTTGGTGGAGGTATGCGCTCTCAGAATACCTTTTCTGGTTCACTTATGGTTCTGCGCCTGAAACTTACAGAGACTTAATGAATTCTCTTCCTACTTGGCGAGAAATGTATTTTCTTTTGACCAGCAGGAAGTTACGGGGCAATCTTTTGAGTAATTTCATACCTGCTCTGAGCTGCAAACAGCTAGTTGAGGCATAGAGCGGAGAGGGAGCTGGCTAAGCGCGTTGTAAGAACAGCGATTTGCACACAGAGCAAAACTTGCCTAAACTTCATTTCGTTGCCCACATTTCTAAAGGCGAGTTCACACTAGCTCCGCTTAACTAATAGGCAAAGTAAGCACGTGTTCAAGGCATCATGGGAAGGGGGTACCCTGGAAAAAGAAATTCTCAAATGCAAGTGAAAGTTTACAAGAAGTGGGAAAGCGCTCTGAGAGCGCAATCTTACTCTAAATAAATCGATGCTAAAGAAGAATTCATAGCGGTACTGAGCTCAGGAGTTCTTTTAGATTATCACCAAAATGAAATAATCAACACTCGCAGCACTGATAGCAGTTCTTGTATATTTCACCAAAATACGTCTTCAATATTTCCAGTTGTTTTGACAAATGGAAAAGGGAAACAGAGAGACAAGCAAGTAAACAAACCAACAGATCTTCATGAAAACTGGACCATCTGTTCCTCGCAGAATTTTTAACAGCTCCTGCAATTTTCATGAAAATTAATCCATAACTTTCATAGTTATGTTGCTGACACAGCAAGCGGACCAACAGATAATCACCAAATTCTGCTCTTTTGCTCCTCACATTTTTATTTCTTTAACGTTTCTGCCAATTTCGTGACAACCGTTAGTAACTTTTCGAGTTATAGGGCCAGGAAAAACAACAAACAATTGGCTTAAAGATTATACCACCAAAAGTTGGTAATCTTTTGTCTCTAACATACCTAAGAATCCCCATAAATTTCCAAAAAATCCGTCCATGATTTTTTGAGTTCTCTTAGTGACAGATAAAGAGACAGGCATATAAGCATGCAGACAGGCATATAAGTATACAGACAGACAATTTGCCACTCAAAGACATTTAACTGTCTTATTTTGTCCCTTGCTGGTAATTTGTTTAATTTCACCGGATGACTTTTTTTTTCTGGTGCTGTTCCATATCTTGCACTTTATAAAGTAGAGAAGCACTCCGATCGCACAGACCTCTGCCATACACAGACCTCTGCCATGCACAGACCTCTGCCATGCACAGACCTCTGCCATACACAGACCTACGCCATACACAGACCTCTGCCATACACAGACCTCTGCCATGCACAGACCTTTGCCATGCACAGACCTTTGCTGTGCACAGACCTCTGCCATACATAGACCTCTGCCATACACAGAACTCTGCCATACACAGACCTCTGCCATGCACAGACCTCTGCCATGCACAGACCTCTGCCATACACAGACCTCTGCCATGCACAGACCTCTGCCATGCACAGACCTCTGCCATACACAGACCTCTGCCATACACAGACCTTTGCTGTGCACAGACCTCTGCCATACACAGACCTCTGCCATACACAGAACTCTGCCATACACAGACCTTTGCCATACACAGACCTCTGCCATGCACAGACCTCTGCCATACACAGACCTCTGCCATACACAGACCTCTGCCATGCACAGACCTCCGCCATGCACAGACCTACGCCATACACAGACCTCCGCCATGCACAGACCTCTGCCATACACAGACCTCTGCCATACACAGACCTCCGCCATACACAGACCTCTGCCATGCACAGACCTACGCCATACACAGACCTCCGCCATGCACAGACCTACGCCATACACAGACCTCCGCCATGCACAGACCTACGCCATACACAGACCTCCGCCATACACAGACCTCCGCCATACACAGACCTACGCCATGCACAGACCTCCGCCATACACAGACCTACGCCATGCACAGACCTCCGCCATACACAGACCTACGCCATGCACAGACCTCTGCCATGCACAGACCTACGCCATACACAGACCTCCGCCATACACAGACCTCCGCCATACACAGACCTACGCCATGCACAGACCTCCGCCATGCACAGACCTACGCCATACACAGACCTCCGCCATGCACAGACCTCTGCCATGCACAGACCTCCGCGATGCACAGACCTCTGCCATACACAGACCTCCGCGATGCACAGACCTCTGCCATGCACAGACCTCCGCGATGCACAGACCTCCGCCATGCACAGACCTCTGCCATGCACAGACCTCCGCGATGCACAGACCTCTGCCATGCACAGACCTCCGCGATGCACAGACCTCCGCCATGCACAGACCTCCGCGATGCACAGACCTCTGCCATGCACAGACCTCCACCATGCACAGACCTCCGCCATGCACAGACCTCTGCCATACACAGACCTCCGCGATGCACAGACCTCCGCCATGCACAGACCTCTGCCATGCACAGACCTCCGCGATGCACAGACCTCTGCCATGCACAGACCTCTGCCATACACAGACCTCCGCGATGCACAGACCTCCGCGATGCACAGACCTCTGCCATGCACAGACCTCTGCCATGCACAGACCTCCGCCATGCACAGACCTCTGCCATGCACAGACCTCCGCCATGCACAGACCTCCGCCATGCACAGACCTCTGCCATGCACAGACCTCTGCCATGCACAGACCTCTGCCATGCACAGACCTCTGCCATGCACAGACCTCTGCCATACACAGACCTCCGCGATGCACAGACCTCTGCCATGCACAGACCTCTGCCATGCACAGACCTCCGCGATGCACAGACCTCTGCCATGCACAGACCTCTGCCATGCACAGACCTCCGCGATGCACAGACCTCTGCCATGCACAGACCTCTGCCATGCACAGACCTACGCCATACACAGACCTCTGCCATACACAGACCTACGCCATGCAAAGCATTGCACTGGAAAAATTCATATTGCTGCTGACTCCAGGATTTCACGTTGATCATCACGAAAATTTAATCATCTGTTCCTGGCGGCACTTTTAGCAGTTCCCGTGAATTTTATGTATCGTAGATTACTTTCCGAGTTATGGTATAAAAACAGAATGGCAAACAGAGAGACGAACAGAAAAACAGGCCAGCGGATTATCACAGAAATTCGATCATTCGTGTCTCCTTAAATTCTTCATAGTTTCTGATCAACAAAAATTGTCTGAAGATTTGAAATCAGAAAACGGAGTTGAGGAAGAGACAGTTGTGTAGATTTCAGGAATAAACTACCTGTTGACCAGTATTATCACAAATATATGGGTCAATTATCTGTAAAAAAATACAGATTTGTGAATAGTCTAAATATAAATAAATATAAAACTAGAAAAGCGCTCAAGTGGCTCATCACTAAGCTATGCAATGTTCGAAAAATTTAAATTAGTCCTAAATCCAGGAATTTTTTTTTTCATCTTCACCAATCGTTGATCTACTGTTCACCGCAGCATTTCTAGTTCTTGTAAATTTCTTGAACATTTACTCATAACGTTTTATGATATTTTCCTAGAAAAAAAAAATTGGAGACATTCAGGCCAACGAACCAATAGCTCATCACCAAAACTTAGTCTGTGTTTCTCGCATTATATGCAACTGTTCCGACTATTTAAAAAAAAATCTGTTGGTAAATTTTGAGTTACGTGGCTGAGCAAATAAAACCAAACAAACTAACAATCGGTCGACGGATCATCATCAATTGATATCTGTTCCTCTTTGCATGCCTAACAATTCCTGCCAAATTCATATTGAACAGTACATAATTGTGTGAGTTATCTTGGTAACAAACAAACCGACAAAGAGACCGATCAGCTCCGACAAAAACATAACCTCCTTGGCTGAAGTAATTACACGCATACGAGGCACCCAAGTTTGAAGTGTTTATGGTCTCTGAAGGGCTACATCCGTCACTTGACAAGCTATAGTCTGACCATTTTATCAAAACAGTTCGGCTTAGGTCAAATTCCTCTATAGCGTTGTCAAGTCTATGGGTATTTCTGAGATTTTGTTCGGCCCATGACTTAGTCCCGCCCACTCCTGTATATAGAGAAATCTCAGAAATACCCACAGAATTGACACCGCAATAGAGGAATTTGACCACGTCCAAAAATGCCTTGATAAAATGGTCCGACTATAGTAGGATTTCACACTTGACAGTGAGTGTGAACGGTACGTTGCTACTGTGTAGAACAATCTACACAGCAGATTTACAGAACAGCACTAGATTCCCAACACACATTGGCTACAGTTACGAGCGTACTTGTATCATCTACCTACATTTTCAAAGCTGGGACTACCGAATGATATTCGGTTTTTCGCTAAAACCGGCGGTAGATTCATCTACAACCGCAATACAGAATCTTTACTGAATCTTTTACCGATACCGATACAGATGCCGAATGGATCTACCAAATGACTTTCTTCGGTAGATTTGAATTTTCCGACCACACGAAAAGCTTCTTAGCCCTCTCTGACCTACCGTCCTTCCTGGAAGATATTAAGAAAATCCCATTGATTTTCGTTCGGATGAGTTTTTTAGGCTATATTGCACTTTAGTGATGAGAAGAGACGTTGCGCTGTGAGAATTGGGCGTAGTGTGTCATAATGTTTCGCTCACTCAACAGTCACGTCCTTCTGAGCTTAGTGGAGCTTGAACTACCAGCGGATGATGTAGTTAAAGGCTTGAAATAGATGTTCTATGGGCTTCAGAATGCATCAAAAGGCATTTAACGGTGTTTTTTTTTATCTATACATATAAAGTGATGGTAGTGCTTCTAAGGCGACACGTATCGATAATATATACCTTACCGGGCGACACCGTGCATGTAAGGCGACAACCCCATGTGCCCACTTTGTAATACGGGTCTGAAATTTTCTTCCGTAGACTAAAATCCGGAAAAAATAACTCTACGGATGGGTTCCGCCCTCTTCTCGATAGTAAAACGTATTTTGGTTTCTATGAAACAACACCACTATCCTAGTAGAGACTGCTAGCCAACATTGAAAGCCATCGGTTAGGCCGAGAACTTTGTAGGATAGGAGGCAAGAACCGGTTTGTCTAGTGATTCCATAAGTGTTTGAAACCCGTATATAATCATAGAATATTAGAAGAACCTGTCCTTGCCTCTTGACCTATAAGGTTCTCGGACTAACCGACGGCTTCAGGTGTTGGCCTGCTTCAGTATGTCGCCTTAAATAGTCTGCTTCCCTTATGTGGCCGTAATGACACAACCCTCGTATTATACATATACATATATAGGGAGGTTTTTAAGATCTACATGCGCGGTGGGCATGTTTCCTCTGTTTTATAAACAGTTTGCTGGCGTTCTTACCGCTAATCTAGCAGTGATCTTCCGGCGCCTGATACGGTTAGGAAATTTTCCCCGTTGTAGGCGTACTGGGAATACCGACATAATGGCCATAGCTCATAGAGGACCGTAGCGCAAGCCCGGCTGTTTTCTGGAAATAGGCCTGTTGGTCCATCTACTGCTAATTGTCTAATCTGATCTAAATATTTCCTTATGTTCAAAGCTGTGAAACGTGTTTTACTGTGAAATTGTAAGATAAATGGAACATTTTCACGCTCTTTCGCTTCTCGAGACAAACGAAAAGTTAATGATTACAAACAACGTTGCTTTATGACAAATTGTAATTATAGTTTAAAATCGATTGATTCCATCATTTCATAAAACAAACCTCGCCCGAAGTTCGCGTCGACGGCGTGAAAAATACAACCTGCAGCATAGTGCCGTCGCTTGCTCTAGCTCTGCCAGTCGTCAGAGTAGACGCGTCGTTTGTTGGCCGACGGCCTCTGACGGCAACAAAGTTGTTAGTGTCGCACTCTTATGACTCTATAAAGCTGTAAATTAGAGTCACGTTTTCATCTATTTAGAGCAGTGCTTAAAGAGAACATTCGGAGCAATTGCAAAATTAAACATTATCCATGCATATTCTGAATACAATCAATAAAATAGATTATTGCACGAGAGAGAGATTGTATAAAAAATTTGTCTAGCAACTGGGGGAGCAGTAAATTCGTGGAGAAAATTTATCGAATAGTAAATTCATCGAACAGCAAAGTCATTTTGCTTGGGGGACGCCAAATTTGCCGGAAATTTACAAAGTTCAATAACTTCTCTCATTTGAGGAATGAAAACCATCGAGCGATTGCTACGTGACAAATACTGTGGTCAGACTGAGAAGAAAATACATAGCAAAAGCAATTCAAACTATTATGATTCATTATTGAAGGTGATTAGATGTCAGTGACGACATGATCTAATGTTTCTTATGTGCTTAAAAAATATTACGTCAATACAATGTAAAGAAGGAAAATGAGCTATTTTGAAGGCTTACATAACTCACAAAAGAACATGGCATTCAGCATGCACTATTTCTGCAGCTGTTCATGAAATGCCGAATATCCCATGACATTCGCTTCATTTCCGTAGTCACTTGAACCCAGAGGGGGGAGGAGGAGTTACCCAATTGTCCTTTACGCCACGTTAAATGCTGTATGATTGATTGCATTTGGGAGAGCTGAACGCACGGGAATCAAAACGAGAGTAACCGTAACGAACGCGGCTGGAAAACGCGTGACTCTGAGTAGGCCTAAGTGCAACCAGGAGGAATAAACGCAAAACAGAATTAACGCAAGCAGAACAAACGCGTCTGCAGTTTACCTTAGGTCAAGTTAAGTCATGTTAGGTTAGGCAAGGTTAGGTTACCTTAGGCTAGGTTTAGACAGGCTAAGCTAGGTTCCGGCTCAATTCAAGAGTTTTGTTGCATATTCCGGTTTGGGCGTACTCCGTTACGCGCTTATTCTGATGCGCGCTTATGCTAGTTGCGATCGTTCCAGTTACTCTCATTCAGCTAGGCGTGCGTCTAGCGGTTCCTTTCATTTACCACTCGATTTAACTGCCATTCGGAGAATTTACCGTTCGATGCATTCTCCATTCAGTGAACTTGCCTCGATA
>LQNS02278091.1:25048300-25059608 GCA_001587735.2 Parhyale hawaiensis | reverse complement strand
CGACACCGGGCGGCGAACGACGTGATAAAGCGTGCCTTAGCTAGCGCGGAAGTACCATCAGTTTTGGAACCGGTTGGGCTGACTCGAGGGGATGGTAGGCGGCCGGATGGTCTTACGTTGACCCCGTGGCGTGAGGGGCGCTGTCTTGTCTGGGATTTCACCTGTGCTGACACCGTAGCCGCGACTCACTTACAGAGAACGTCTGCGCAAGCAGGAGCAGCGGCCCGTGCAGCCGAAGCCAGGAAGTCAGCGCACTACGCGGACCTCTCCCGGGACTACATTTTCACCCCAGTGACGGTTGAAACGTTTGGCCCCTTAGTCCCAGAGACTGTTGATTTCATCAAGGAGCTTTCGAGGCGTCTAATTTCAGTTTCACGAAATAAGAGAGCTGGGTACTTTTTCCGGCAGCGCCTTGGGGTCGTAATCCAGCGAGGGAATGCCCTCTCTGTAATGGGAACTATGGGCAGAGGGGAGCTTCTCTTGGTTTAGCTCGTCCTCTTGTTTTTGCGGTTGGGCACGTCCGTGCGAGTTTCACTCCAGAACTCCTTTTGAAATGGTTGCATGGCCACAGTCTTTTTCGTGCTGGGGCCTCAGACCTGTATTTACAGCCCGCAAAGAAATTTCAGTCGGGTAGATGCCGTTTTTTAGGGACTTCATAGTCCCATATAAAACAAAATACATTGCAATTTTTTAGCAATTCATCAACAGGAAAGAAAAAACTGAAAATGTGCACAATTTTTGCACTATAATATGAATTTTAGATGCTTTGCATTCAAACTGTTAGTCATACAATATTATTTTGGTCGATTATGTTGAGAATTCTAGCCTTATTATAATGCATACCAACCAATACATATTGTTCCCAATTAATGGGAGGAATTTCACTCATGATCGTACGTACGGAAATCCGTTGATAACGTACCTGGTTATGCTCTAGCATATGCTCTACCATATATAGTCTTCGAACATCCATGTTCTACCATCTACCATATATAGTCTTCATACATCCATGTACTACCATCGACCTTCGTTTCCTGACCAACCTTAAACAACCAACATTACCTCCACCAATATTGACCTAAATATACTAAAATCAACGTTATGTTATGGTTGACATATCTACCATATTGTTTCATCATCCATAATCGACCTTAATCTCTCATACACCACTATATTCTACCATAATCAAAACCATTATTCCCGGCTGGGCAGTGTCTTTGGTATAAAAATAGACACATGACGATTGTATGGGAAATTTAAGTGCAGTCTTAAGCTTTAGTCTACATGCAAGGCTGCTGACTCTTGTCACTTCACATTATGCTCACAAATGTTTCCGGCAATGTCAAGCCTTCATTAATTTACGAGTCCCATGATGGATCGTTGACAGCTCCATTAGCAGATTTTAGGCGCCAAGCACTTGTAGTTACGCCGCCTGCTACGCAATTCCCTGGTGCCATGGCTACAGGACTCTGCTGCTGTTCAATGTAGAAGATTCCGTAGCTTAATGTTCGGGGTACCATGCAAATATTCTGCCTTTAGTGGTGATAAGTATTCTTTTCACTACAAAAAATGCCCGTGATAGTAACATTTTGCAGATTGATAGTTGATTAAATAAGCAATGAATACGCATGTTAACATTAGTACATTGTACTTGGGCAATATTTAAGTGGTATGCTACGACTTCAGTTTGGCTAGGTTATCTACTATGCTACAAATGATGCAAAGAAGTAACCAAAAAGTGCATTCTTAAAAACATGACAAATGTACGGGAAATAAAATTTTTTGCCAATTCCTACCTGCAAATTTTTCTGGCAGGCAAAGGTGGCCATTTTACTAGCTTTCGGTAGTCCGTAATTGACAATTGTGCTATGATAGGTATTCCTTTAATCGTTTCTCTGCGACATATCCTTATTTCGTCGGGCGTAAATGCAAATTTCGTATATTGTTATAGCCGAGGATTTTTTTAGTCCACTAATAGAGAACCTTACCAGTCGTTAGCAATTTTTCAGTATGCTAACCCCTCATCAGTAGTTCACGAAAGAATTTCCAACAGAAAGAGAGAAGAAATTCTTTCTTATAGTGCACATACAGCGCCACCAGCCTATTGATTATATGCCGAAGAACTTTTAGAGCCACTCATAGCTCTTGTATGCTTTTGAATTATACCAAGATAGAAAAAACCTACCTCATTTTCAAGCGCACTTCCTTGGTTGGCAGGTTAAAAAATATTTTAGATAGTGCAGTGCTGCTAAGAAGAAGCTTATTAAACGTTTCCGAGTGCATATTTAGATACTTCTCCGTTTTATTAAGAACAGTCACGAGCAAGATGCTCTCTAAAACCGTACAACTGCATGAGAACAAGGCGAAATCTATGATAATCGTGATCTCGAACGGTATTACTCTATAGTATGCTTCTCTAAAGATGGATGATAGTGCGCTGCAGAAGTCCGGCTCCGTGGAGATAATAGGTGTTGTTTTTGTTGAGAAGCATACATTTGAGGAACACATTAAGTGGTTGATCCCGAGCGATTGTACTAGGCTAGGGCTCCTGCAAAAGTTCAATGATGTGTATTACTATTGGGAAGAAATGTAGATGCTACATTAGTTGTCTTCCTTGTGTCTCCGTTAGAGTATTGTTAGTTGGTCTCATTCCCTGCCAGCGGGAGCGGAAGCCTAAGGTAAGGTCAACTTGACTTCACCCTTTACTGGGAAACCAAAATACACACATACTGGTTCGTGCTGCAGATATAGGACAACTAGCCCCAGAGGAGTGTGAGTCTACCGTCAAGAGCTATGGCGCCATCGACAGAAGGCTCTTATGCAATGACTCGTGCCCCATTACCCAACCCATTTCTGGTAAGGTTAAGTACTCCTACGGCAGTTGTGTAGATGTCAAGTGCTGAGTCATCGCGTCAAGCATTGCCAGAGTTCGCCTGCGTAAGTTGGCAAACGAACCTGCCACGTCCAGCTCTGCACCTTAGGTTGCCGCTACCGCCAGCAAGTACCGCTACCAAGCGACATTCTAACTTCTCATCGTTCTGTGATTGTGAGCTCATATACTACTGATCAAAAGTTTAAGACCACTTGTAAATGTAAAAAATAATGACGTTTTAATGATAAATAAATTAACTCCTTCGACTAGGGTTCTGCAATTTGTTAAGGTAAAAAGGTGAGATAGACGAAAAATACAGGATGAAACAATTTATTAAGAAATGTACATTTTTGTTATACAATGAGTTTTTCAGATGATCAATATTATAAGACCATAATCAAAAATTGTAGGTAACATTTTGACAAGGACGTTGAGGTGAGTAAATTTTAAATTTAGTAACGAGTACTGCCTCCATCCTTGTTGATAACCTCAAAAATGCTTTGTGGCATAGTGTATTAGAAATGAGGGCTTCCATGGGGTTGGAGGAATGTTGTCCCAGCTCCTAAAGATGGCATCACTAAGTTCGTTTACTGTCACAAATTGTTTACCATTTACTTAAACATCTCGCGCCACCCACGCCCAAAGATTTTTGAATAGGTTTAAGTCTGGCGAACATACTGAATGACGTAAAACAAGGGCCCCATTTTCTTGAGAAAAGATCATAGTCTGGCGGGCAGAGTGACCTGCTGCATTATCCTGCAGGAAACACTATTCATTTCCACATAAACGAGGGCTCTCCGTCGACAAAGATGATATTTGTCACATGCCGACATAAGCAGCTGCTGTTTGACGACCCTGCACCTCCTGAAGCTTCATTGCTCCCCTGTAGGGAAAGGCCCCCACCGCTGTGATGCTTGAAAAACATTTCAGGAGGCATCTCTTCGTCATGCCAGTACCGTTGGAAGCCATCAGGGCCATCCAGATTGAACTATTTTTTTTTTCGTCAGAAAACAAAACTTCAGACCACTTTTCAATGTCCTATGTTTTATGCTCTCGAGCCAACTGTAAACGGGGCACTTTGTAACGAGGAAACAACCGAGGACCTTTCAGGTGCTCTTTTTTCTTCATGCCCTCTTATCGTAAGTGACGCCTGATGGATACTGAACTGCAATCAGCATCTATGAGTGGTTTGATTTGCTTGAAATATCCTCCTCTGTCTTGAGAAACAAGCCCGTTTAATTCTCGTGATCAATACAGGGGAAATTTTTGCCGGTCTACCAATAGATTTTGCTGTTCCTTAACTGTCAGAGTCCTTTAGGAAGCTTCAAATCACAGTTTAACTGCGGTGAATCTAAGCAACGATTGCACGCTGCGACAAACCTTACTTATGCAGTTCAACAATTCGACCACGTTCTAATTCAGAGAGTTTGCTTGCTCTGGGCATATAGAGTGACACCTTCACACTAACAGTTTAAGCGTGTAACTGATCCAAAACACCGGAAATTACACTAGAACTATACAGTTATTACCCTTGTCTTTTAATTTTGATCAACTGAAAACTCATTATTTGACAAAAATGTACATTTCTTAATAAATTGTTAAAGTACGTATTTTTCGGCTTTCTCACCTTTCACCTTTAGAAATATTGATTCCTAGTCGAATGAGTATTAATCACCAAAAACGATGTCTTTTTACATTTTCATGTGGTCGTAAACGTCTGATCAGGAGTGTACAATCATTATTGGAGGCAGCAACAACACTGACACGATGAGTTAATGGTTTTATCAGCGGGCAAATGTCATATTTGCTCTGCAATTGCGTGTGGCACAGAATATAACTTCGCTTGAGCGAAGCTTGCTCCTGAACGACCTTATTACAGTCCAGCGGAGACGGGCAGCATTATCAGAAAGCATCATCTGCTCTGTGGTGTGGTGGAGGCTGGTTGTAGCGTGTGAAATCTACTAAATTTCGGTTGTTATTTGTAATTGCTACCAAAAATAGGTCGTCAGAGATGAATCCGTTAAGATTTCTAGATTCTTGCCCATTTTCTTGCTCTTACGTGTGATATGAACTCCGGTTATTTCTCTTTATTCTCGGTTTGCTCTGCCTAAGCGTGCTGCTTCACACTGGGAGGGCCTTTGTACTTTGGTCATTTTATTTTTCTTTTCTCTCGCTTTTAGATCTTGATGTGCTCGACGAGATTAACGAATACTTGAGTCAGAGTATAGCAAATATGAGGCGTCTAGATGCAGAATGTGCTAAGTGACAAAAAATTCGAAACTTTTTTTACAGATCCTGATAGAACATGTCCTCACGCGTCGATTGGTGCCACTTAACATCCTTAAAATATAAAACTCAAGGTCGAAAATTCAGTTTTAATAGTTATTTTGGTGCTAATTGACAACCATATCGCCTGACTTTTATGGGCCGTGCTGAACATTTTTATAAATTGGATTTAGCACCTTCTGCATTTAGACGCCTCATATATACTGTTCGAGGGAGAATTTCTTTTAAGTTTCTGGACATATATGAATCGTTATAATCTTTTTATTTGAATATTTCGGGTATCTTTTATAAATGATTTTTTTTTTCGCAGAATGAAGCATGTTACTGGCTGCTAGTCAGCAAGATGTTCTGTAATGGTGTTGTATTACACTGACCAACAAGAAATTGTCACCTGACGCACAAAGATGTCATTTACCAGAACTAAATTCAAAGCATTTCGGCGTGGTCTCAGTCCTTTTCATCAGTGTCGCTAACATGTATCTGACTGTCATAGGTAGGACTTCTGATTCAGATACCATAGGTAATATGCATGTTCATATACCCCATCTAATTATAAAGCATCATTGTACCATTTTATGTGTACTATGCGTTGCTGGAACGTTGTAATAACATATATTTAGAATATTAAAGATAGTTAGTTCAATAGTACAAACAATCTTTTTACCGGGCGTGAGACTATGTCTGGTCCTTACAGCAGTGCCGGCTCTACACAAAGTTTTTCAAGCCACCCTGATAATGGGTGATGTAATAAGGCGGTGAACACTTTTAGCGGTCCCTGACAAACACAGTTGTCTCCAGGTGATCCCTGCACTTTAAGGAGCCCAACTGTCCAGGATTGGGGTTTTGTAGCAGCCAAAGCGCCATCTCTTGTGCTTTGAACGCACTTGTATTTCACATATCAAAACTTCGGTGATGTTTAATGTATTCTATACCCGCATAAATCACTCGGCAGTACTGTTAGCCCCACATTGTTATGTGTGATCTAGATATTCTATGTTGCGACAAGGCTATTCACAAGAAGCAATATGTTAGTGTTGTGCTTCAGGATGAACTCACTATAGGTACAGTAACGTTTTCAATAGTGCTCATCCAACAGATATTGATGTTCAGTTTGGGCGCTAAGGCGTTAAGATAGAGCGAACATGTAGCTTAACAATAGTGCAAATAGAGTGCGAGTTGTGGCGCGGAGGTCGCGCTGCAATATGAGGGGGTGGGAGGGGAGCTCACAAGAGGCGGCATGCAACTGACGTGAAGTAGCGCCTGATGCGCCAGTCAGCCGTGAACGGCTCCGAGGTAGCAGACATGGCAACAAGCGAGTGGGATGACGATGATTAATTACAAAAATTGAGTCTCACTTTTACAGCGCTATTATCGCAGTTATATATGCACAAAGAAGTCGAATATATTTCAAACAATATCTAATTGATCATCACAGATGTGTCAGTGTAGGATTTTGTAAGCGCAGGATGAAGCAAATTGTTCGGGAAAACTTCCGGTTACATTTCCAGAGCTCGCCCAACTGCACGGCGCTGGTGGGACCAGTTCTGCTGGGCGGGCTGACGAGCAACGAGCAGAAACAAGGTTTTCGATTGCTTAGGGTGCGGTTCGATTACGTAGCAAAATTAAGTCTTCGAGGCTTTACTTGTCCTAAGCTTGAGACCGGTGCTCTGGATTCGACACGTTGAGATAAGTTTCAGGCATAGATCCTTAATCGGTTACCTGTGGGACTTTCAAGAACTAAATCATATTTTGCAAAATGGATATTTCAGTCTGCTCAACATAATCGGGTTGCTTCAAACACTTGGACCACAATTTAAAGTGACGAAGCCAAAATTCCTGTCTTCAGTTTCGGACAAGTCTGGTCGAGTGGGCTTGGCTAAGATCGCCTTTGACTGCCCAATCGAGTGCGTCTGATGTTACTCTGTAAAAAGAAACAACAATAATAATGAAATAAATAAAAATTTGGGCCACCACGGCAGTTATTTCATTTTTACAGGCACCAACCACACAGTTTTTTTAAAATCTCTCTTAATTTAAGGTCAGAGCAAGAACAATTGATCTAAAATATATTTCTATTAAAATGTGGTTCGAACGTTTCGACCCTAGCGGCAATCATCAGCAATTTGAAATAACGAATATGAAGAAATGATATGCTAGTATTTTCAAAATTTGCTACTATTTTAAAAGCCTGCAAAATTGAAATTCATCTAATGGGGTCTAGTTTCAATGGGTACGATGACTGCATGTCGTTAAGGTTTGGACTGAGCTTAGTAATGAATAGCGACTCCAACATTTGGAGATCTTAACAAGAATTTGCAGAACCAAGGATGGAAAAATTTCCTAACAAAATAGGAGTATTGCACTGTTCTGCATGCGTACGTATTGCTGAATGTAAAGCATTAGTAACGAAAGGATGGTAAATGAAGACGGGTCTTCGTAAAAGGACAGCGATGGCACTCAACTCAATAATATTATTCTGCGTGAGGCCCCTTTCGTCCGTCTGTCCATCCGTCCATATGTCTGCACGCTAGGCTTTCCAGTGTTATACAGGTGAAGAAAATGCAACTTGCAAGAAGCTCTGTTTTCGCTAGAAGGAAGGCCAACCCTAGCTGTCTTCTTTTTGCGTCTATAAAAAATTTTAGCCAGTTTCTAAGCAGACATTAAGATCATAATAAGCATCACATCTACCGCTTATAATTTTTTCCATGCCATATTATGTACATTTTGCTCCATGGTCGCGGATGAAAGATGCGTAGCTAGTATACGGTGCGGGAGAACAGAGCAGGTTGTTTTGGGCATCTATAAATTTACCGCAATTGTTAGTAAGGTTCAAGGTTACAGATATAACTGATTAAGTTTTGGTGATGATAGGTTGGTCCGCTCGTACTTTTGCCTAGTGGTGGTTAGAATCTTTGCTACTATCAATACTCAAAAATTTCTGAACGGTACCATTTACAGATTGAAATCACACAAATGAACATCAATTTGGCATTAATGAAAATCAAATTCTCACAACTGAAATTTCAATTTGAACAGATGAAATTCAATATCACACAAATGAAAAATCAATTTCACATAAATTTCCGTTTTTCTTGAAAAAATTGAAAATTAGCGAAGGAAATTGTGCAACATAAATTATTTACGGCTATTGACCTTTTTGTGCTTTCATACTAATAATATTGTTCTCTTTGTTTCACTGCACAGATTAAAATATTATATAGTACTCGTTGCGGCTAGAATAGTATATAGTATTAAATATCAATGACGAATTTGAGCCCTATTATGCATTGACAAGAGTTGCATGCATTTCGAGTCTATAATTTAAACTCATTCAGTAAAGTGCAGTACGTTTGTTTCCGTGCATTAACTCATTAGAAATATCGTAATATAGCCCCGGATGACTCGAAACAGCAGTTATACATATGTATAACCGTGTGTATCAACTATCAGATATTTCCCACATAACTCGTTTCACACATATTCTGTATATTCTTTAATAATAAAAGTTAATTTCAGAGAAATGGCAACCAATTCCATACAAATTAAATTCCATTTCTCACAGATGAAACAAAATTTCACACAAACGAAAATTACTTTCACACAAATGAAAATCAATTTCACACAAATGAAAGTCTATTTCACCCAAATGAAAAAAAAAATAAACTTTCTTATGAATGAAAATTAATTAAAAAAATTGATGAATCAATCTTATCCTATTCAAATCAACAATGAATTTACATATAACCAGATCACAATTTTGCACGCACTCAGAATGAATGTTCCTGAAGTTAAAGTTTAATTTCACGACAAAAGATATGACGCGTTTTGTGGAGAAAAAATACACTCACCACAAGGAAAAAAGTTTGATTTTACCGCAAACTGTTCATTATTTCATATAAAAATCTTTGGCAAACAATCATAACCTTATTCCCAGTATTTCACACAGCGGTTTAGATTTATGTTTTATAAGTACTTCCATCTGGTTATGCAGTATACACTTCATAGTCATCATAAAAAATATACATGCCATACTAATACCTACTTATTAACATAAATTCTAATTATTTTCCAGCTCCTACTATCTTTAAGAGTTTTTCAAGTGGTTGTTTAACCGGCGTTTCTTTAAACGGTAGATTTTAACGGCATTGTGTACCAGTGAAGCTCCACAGACCAAATACTAAATCTCTCCTATGTCAGTAATATATAAGTGTTATTCTTACGTTAGTATTAAGAAGACAACCACAGGGTGTTGTGCCCTTAACTTGTTGGCCACAACATGCATATGAGAAACATATGAGCTTTGTTTGTTTTGTTTCTTTTGATGTAATCGAGTGAAGTTTCGCTACACTCAAATTTAAAGGTCTCTCAGAACAAAAATGAAGAAGTAAACAACTAAAAATCTTGAAAACATAGGTAAAGGCGAGAAAATCACACTAATTATGGATGTCCAATCGTCCATTCATTATTAACTTCACTGTAAAAAAGTTGGGGCTTATGTCTCCACGGTAGCAGCATGTTTACTCTCGTAGCTCAAAATCCATCTATCGCTGGTTCGATACCAACCCAGGCATGCCAGCTCTTTGCTGATCCATAGGTGTGCTGACTCTGTAGTTGCGTGCATGCACTGCGCCGTGAGGTGGCACTTGCGACTTGCCTTCCTCAGAGATGCGGGAGGTCAAACTGACGCCATAATTCTTGATGACCGGTGGTCGATTGCAGCCGCACTTACTCCTCTGGGACCAGTGGGCCTATATCCGCAGTTACAAAGCAGTGCATATGGTTTTCAGTTGAGGGTGCGGTCAAAGTTGACTTAACTTTATACATGCAATATTTTCATTTAGGTAACATACGCAATATTTTAGTTTTGAAAGAGGTCTTCATCACAAGGTTATGACAATCAAAGTTTTGTTTCTGGTGAGCGTTAGGCGTGTTGGGATTCCGAATAATAAATGTTTTAAGTTATCAATTATAATTAACAAAACAATGATGATTAATGAGAAAGTAATGAGAGATAAAGAGGATGTGACACGAACGAGCTGAAAATTGAGCTAAAACTCACGTGATAATGGTGTAGAGTCTAACAGTTCCATTAATATTTATCATTTGAAATATACGCCTATTCTATGTAGTTCAGTGAATTGGGATTAGTTTCGACACGAAATTATAGTACACACATAAACATACAAATCCCCACGCCGATCCAACGCTCACTACGTACCGAACCTTAGGACGACAGCCAACCTCCGACATTGAATAAAATAATCTTAAGTTTAACATGCACATGCCAAATAATGGCGTCTCACCTGGAAGATGGCAGCGACAAGCCTAAAATTGCAAGGAAATCAAAGGCATGATCACATCTACTTAGTAGAAACCTAAGCCTCAGTGGACACCATATAAATCGGGCTCAGACAAATGTCGGGCACTCCATGAAATTCTATTAACCTGAACCTCTGCATACGTATACAAAATACCAGTACAAAACTTTGAACATCTCTGTTATGTCTTTTGAGTTGGCTTCGGTGTCACAACCCTAAAATATCGTAAGCTGTCAAACTTCAATTATTGCATAAATAAAGACGTTTTAAGTAAATTTCTACAATGAGCAAGTCTGTCAAGCTATTATAGTTTTGGACGAAAAAACGAGTCCTCGAGGTTTATGCTAAATGCACAATTTATCTTAAATATTGCAGCTCTAAAGAAATTCTATAACTTCGTAATACAAACCAGCGGTTTGAACATAACGGTCTTGGAACCGGGGCTCTCAGTGCAGCCCACGGTTCTCTCCTCTCCCCTGTCAGCCACCCACCTCTCGTACTGTGTTTGGTGCAGGTTATGTACAGAAACGCTTATGGAGAAGGTTGCCATTTATTATAACTTTAGGCAAAGTAGCAGACGGTTGGAATACAATAATGTAAGATGGTGACATGTATTCACAGTTTGGAGAAAGAGTTATTCAAAATGTTCCTAGATAATGGAATGTTCGTAAGTACAATAAACTTCTTTGCGTGCACCCACCAGGCCTCAGGGTAACTAAGACGGTAGGCCGACAGTGAGTGTGCCGCAGCCGTTGAGTTCAGTGGCTTATTACTATTTCACCTGATTGCCTAAATACTATTAGATACAATTACATCCAATAGGTATGGCGGT
>LQNS02278091.1:25015017-25025878 GCA_001587735.2 Parhyale hawaiensis | reverse complement strand
TGCTGTACCTGCTCTGAAGTTAATCTGTTCTACTTTATTTTACAGAGCATACAATGTTTGCAACCCTATTTTTTCTTGTGAATAAATAGATGGTGTTATCTCATTGTTACGATTTCATCCTGAACCTCTGTAGTGCGTTGGTAAAGACAAAAAAATCCAGGCCGTTGATGCCACGTAGGTTGGCGCCTACAGTAGTGTAGAACACTGCATCATCTGCAAACAGAACCCACTTCATACCAAGAGTAGTTACATCATTAACATAGCTAGACAAAAAAATTTAAATAGTAATGAGTTGGAAAAAACAGTCGCGGTTGAAAAGAACATACCGCCCAGAGTCTAGAGAACTTAGGTAGCTCTGCCACACGTAATCAACTCAAATAAGCCAATGGAATATGATGTAGCTGCCATGATTCATACTTATGACAGGGGACTCAAAGTCGGAGAGAGACTGGGATTAAGTGAGGCAGTTCAGACATTATTGTTCTTCAGCACGGCACCTCGTTCGGTATAAGTTATATTTGCTCGAACCCCAGCCACAGTATTATTTCAGGCCTGCTCAAAATGCCAACCAGATCGTGCTACGGGATTGATGGTACGTTTATAAAATATTTTCTAGTTGACAGAGCAACCTTAAACAAGAAGTAAAATTTTTGTTCGGTGTGATGCAAGCAGTGTGCTGATGGGCCAGCAACACAAATTGCTAAACATAATATGTGCTTAGATATCTCGAGGTCAGTGCTGAGCGATATAATCACAATATTTTAGGTCACGAAAAGAGCCTAATAATAATTATTACCTCCGCCAATGAATTTATGTTTTCGTCAAGTTTTTCTGTCTCTGTGTTCGTCTGTCATCAAGTAAACTCAAAAAGTTATGGACTGATTTTAACGAAATGTGCAGGGATTGTCAATTAGGTTAGGAGGAGCAGATGATTAACTTTTAGTGAACTTTTGTTCATTTGTCTGCCTCATTTTTCTTAATGCCATAATTCAAAAAGTTATGGACGGATTTTTATGAAATTTGCAAGAGTTAATAGGCGTATTACGAAATGTGAATGACCAAATTTTTGTTATGATATGTTTCTTCATTCGTTTGTTTGTGGCTGTGTTTAACTTTATACCTGTTAGTAGAAAGTTATGTACGGATCTGTTATATATGCGTTTCTCACATACCACATTCTAAAGTTTTAGCTCTTACATTTAAATGTGTACACTTATTCCTTGTATCATGTGAGTTCATGTATGGCGGAAGTGACCGCCGTCTTCAGGTCAGAGTTTCTCAGATAAGGACGGAAAAGGACGCATACCTTACCATGCAAATTGTACTGGTTTACCAGCATTGCTAATGAGTATGACAGCCAAAATTATTAGAGACTTTCTGAGAGGAACCTCTATCAGTAAAAGTTTTCTGTCAAAACCTGTAACCAGAGTATCGGAGATATTTGTTCGTCTTATAAATATAAAGTAACCGGAGGACTTCCGACCCAATTCAGGAGGAAGTTGCCGGCCTTCTAAATGACTGATATTTAAGGCGCTTGTGCTATCAAGGGCCAGCTTATTCGGTACTTAGCCGTACAGTACTAACATTGTCTACTGCATTCAACTTGTAGCACTTATTTAGATGTAGACCTCGTACTTTGATGTCTGCGTCTACCAGTAGCTTACTTGCTACTTATATTAGATCATATCTTCTAAGTCTTGTATATAAAGATGTAAATAAACAAGAAGATCTTAGCGATGTTTCTTCACCATCCAGAACTCTAGTCTGTTATCATTATTCTGCATTGATGTGAACTCTTACAGCCAGTACGGTGACGAACTCAAGTAGAACTCACCCACGCACAGAAGTTGAATATGTTACAGGATCTATATTCATCTATTAATTGAGTTCTCCAGGAACCAGATAAAACGATCAATTTGTCTGTCATCCGTTTCAGTACCGCCATATGTCACAATATGTAGAACTGCAGTTTTTGGCCCTTATGGCTTATAGGTACTTACTTTAATTCTCTTACTCTTAAACAAACGTCACTTCTGTACATACAGGTGAGTAGATGTCTTTTGTTTATTACATTGTGGTCTGTCCCGATGGGAAATATGCTCCATCTGAAGGTGTAAATACTTGGAAGTGGCTAACTTGTAGGCTTCCTGTAAAATAGAACTCTACGGGTACTTGCTTTTTAGTGACATCGTGTTACACTGCACTCGATGGCAATAAAGTGTTATATTCTGAAACTACGTTTGCTCCAACTTCAGTTAAGGTTAGTATTATCATGCTTTGAATTGGACCTGGTTTGCTAATCCTATACCTACTGTGGTAGTTTCAATCATTGAACTCATGAGCCCAAAGGCCGTCCTGGGGCCTTCACAGCAGGGGATGTTGCAACTGGCCGCAATTCGTGCTGAGAAGGTTAGTTTTGTAAAGTTAGGTAGGTTCTCTATTTTTCCTCCTTTCTGTTCCGTTAGGTGGGCTGTCGATCGAAATAGCTGACCTCTTACTCGGGACACCTCTAGTCTCTCTCGTGTGGAAGGCCACGAAATGGGTCGTCCACTCGAGTGTCTTTCGTATTCTTTGCACCTTTCTCCTGCCAGTAGTAGTGCACTGAGCCAACTTATACTATATGGCAGAGCAGAGCCGATGTCGAGATAGGATATTCCTATTCACGCAACCTGGCCGAGTAGCATCACTATGCGCATCGCCCCTTGGCGGATATGGTGGTTAAACTAATCATTTAATAATTATGATAATAATGATTCAATTGATGAAAGCCGTCCTATAATGAGATATAAACACATGATATTGAATTTACATGTTCGTACTGTAGATCGTGCTGTGTAGCAGCTACCGCCATACCTATTGGCTGATATTGTATGTAATAGTATTTAGTCAATCAGGTGAAATAATGTTAGGCCATGCAGATTGCAGATCTCTCCTCGGGAAGAAATAAATAAACGCACTTACCTCATTTTAATGAAACGAGCTGTAATATAAGTAGAAAACATGATTGTTATATTTCTTCACGTGGGTGGGTAATCATATGGAAGAACAACTTCGGTGCTAGTTCAGTTAACGAGTTTGTTGTGTTATGACACTGGGGCTTGTTGATTAGGTTATAAATTCATAGCGGTAATATTATTATAGAATGAATGCCCTCGGCATTTTTTAATATAAGCTGTTCTTGAATAGTCTAAGTATACATCACGCCTGTGGAAAAAAAATCTATGATATATATGTTCCCGCCTTCTCTATCCCTGGCACCCCTAAAAAACTTTTGCTGTATGCTCGAACCCCTACAAAATTAGTAACTGAGATGATGACAAAGAACTAAAATTATATCAATTCACGCAACGAATTCAAGTTTATTTCTATATGACGCTGAAATAATCTAAGGTTTCACGATTTTTTACTTTGGGGCTTATCTCGCAACCCCAGGGAGGGGGGGATGAGCGACCACCCCAGATTGGGAACTTCTGCTCTAGAACGATTTATTTTACTGTCTCCTGTCTAGAAGTTCCATTGTCCTGCCATATGGAACTTGGAAAGCATTGTCCGATTGCCCTCTATGTTTTACTTTATGTATAAAGTTGTACCCATTGTACTAATGTTAAGATCAAGAATACCTCCATTTGTTGGAGAAAATACATGATATCTATCTATCTTATGAAATTTACAGGAGTCTATAGTAATATTAAGAATCATAAATGGTAAAATTTTGTTGATAAGCGCTCGCTCTGTTTGTGTGGTTGACTAATGTTTGTCAGAAAGTTTGTTAGCAGCATAACTCGAAAATTTATGAACGAATCCTCAAGAAACTTTCTGGAGTTGCTAAAAGTGTTTTTAAAAGGCACAAATGATTAGAGTTTGGTGCTGATGCAAAGAAAATAACGGTTTCAGAACCAGTTTGAATTTTACCAAACAGGTTGCCTTGTTTGGTGGAGGTCTGCGCTCTCAGAGTGCTCAAGTTCAAATTAATTTCGCTTTCCACAGTTGACCTGACCAGATGACTGTGTGTTGCCTGCTAATAAATCAAATCCTGGTGTCACCAAGAACAGCTACTTTTCTGCTTCAGATCGCTTTGTTGCTCATAAAAGATATTATCGAAGTGTTTCCTATCAGCATTAGGACCTGGTTGGTAGGAATGGGGCAGTCAGGTAGTGAACAAGGTTGCAGAAACACATGCAGTAGAACATTCCTTAGTGTTAGCATGAAATGAGGTGCATGTTTAATCATCGTTCTTAATTCACTATTTTAGATCATGTCTTACCAAAGAGCAGAGGTTGAAGCACTCGTTTGCGATAGCACTGTTTGATATAGTTATATAGCGGATGATGCTATTTTATGGCAACAGCATACAGATTTAAATACCTGTATACATTTAAATTTTTGGCCGTAGCATGTATCCTGGGGAATGTGCATCTCCTTGTCTAGTGCGTCTGTTAGAACCCTGCAGATTACCTCAAATTTTAATACACGCGAAACAGTTAGTGCGAGAGGGCTATGACAGCAATAAAGCACGAGCAGCGCTTGTATTCTTCCTTGGGAAGGCATTCTGCTTCTTTGCTTCCTTGCGAAGTAATAAGAACATCGGCAACTGGCAGCACAAAGGAACAGTGAGCTGTTCGCACTCCGATGAGTCAACTGCTGCCTGTGGGCGTGGCTCTGCGCGAGTAGAAAAATAACTTTGTTCTTGAATAACTCGAACCTCAACATGTGTGCACTATTGTACTGGCTGCAGTAATTATGTATACTGTTGTCCACAAAGCTTCATAATGTGTATTTTGGGTATCTCAAATGAATTCTTTCACCTTTGCCTATTTATTTAAGGAAAAATAATTTGGTTTCAAGGAGTGGCAACAAGTTAATTTAAAAAAAAAAAAAACAGAAGTAGCGTTGCATAACACTGGTTCGAAACGGCACAACAGTTTCCTGAGTCGGGCCTATTGTAGGGATCGCTTGAAATTCTATAAACAAAATTTCATGCTCCTGCCCATCTAACGCAGCTCCTCCTATAGCAGGGGTCGTGCCTGCGAGTTTTTCGGAGTTTTTCGAAGGCAACAAAGGGCGCGGAGAAATTCAGTCTCATTTGTTTGAAACTTTAAATTTCGATTTCGCAAGTTTGGTGACTGGCAACACGGACGTGCAGTGGTATGCTGTACGATAGTAATGTTTGCTTCAAAGCCCATGGCTATTCTAACGGGAGACTAGGGCATTCGATTATTTAGCCCATAATATTCGTCCCCAGTTCCACGGCATGCAAAGGATCGCCTCCTGGCAAGAACTGATATATTCTTCTACCTATCAATGCGGCCAGTACAATTACTTTGTAAAGGGGTGCTAACACTATTTTGCCATTTGCTCGACAAATACTGTAAAGGGTTTCATATACAAGCAGTCGGCTCTGTTTCCTAATAGCGTATCTATGACATGTCATATATAGAAGGTGTCGTACGTGCATCTTCATTGTCAGGTAAAATGATGGCTAGGCAATCACAGTTATTAGCACAAGATTTTCATGAATTACAAAAAACTATCCACTATATAATAAAACAAAGTTGTTGGTTGGTTGCTTGCTCCAATGTTGGTCCGTCTCTCCGTCACCCTCTCTGGGAATAAGATAGGAGAAATAAGAAATTCAAAGGCGTAGCGATCTATGAATATGAAAAACGTAGTAAGAAATTTGGGGGTGTAGCGATCCGATGAATGGGAATAAGATAGGAAGAAATTCAAGGGCGTAGCGAACCGATGAAAATTTCACGGCTTGGTGGAGCCTTTCAACAACAGGGGTTTTTCATAAGTACTAAGTTTTACGCTCTATGGGAATAAGATATTAAGAAACTCGAGGGAACTTCAGCTAAGGAATCTGAGCTCGCCTACATCACTCTGTTCCAACATGTTCAAAGGTGCTACGGAAGATGTCAGTTTTCCAGGCAGAATGCTGAATTTCCATTCAAGAAGCCCTATGAGAAGTAAAAAGCACACGAGACAACGGGATTTTCGCGAAGTACTAAGTCTTTACCGTCATTTATGACGGCTGTGCAATCTAGTTTTAACAATATATACAATGCTTTGATAAGAGGTAATGCATTCGGAGCTTATTGAGATGCTTTTTCAGGCCCAAAGCATTTCCATTTGTCATGGGCAGGCCCATGCAGCCGCATTAGAGCTATTGCGTCTATGGCCTAGGGCGGAAAACTTGTGTTCATCAAGTTGCTTATCATCTTTTTTCCTAAAATTTTTTCACATACGAATAGGATTTTATATACAGTTAGTGCCACTCATACTGTTCAACTTTCTTGACTGTTCAAAATTCACGACAACACTGCTATTAGAATAATCGGTGGGAATTAAGCCTGGATTACTTTCAGGGTATGACTTACACAGCGACTAACGCAATTTCTCAACTTAGATTTTGCTACTTGACAAAGCATTGCTGATTTTCCCAATAATAATATTATATTGCCAACACACCACGTATTTAATTCTCTTGAGATCAGACTGAACAACTATAGTAGTTCAATACGGCGGCGCCTGATCGCTGTGCAATCGTCTGCTAAAGTTCTTCATTGCTTGAGTTTCGTGTGACGCGCAAGAAGCTCCCACCAATACTACTGTGAATTAGACGCAGGAGAGAAGCACAAAGATTACACTCACAGAGACATAAAACTTCACGCAAAGAGAGCAATTAATGGGGAATGACGGCAAGCATCAAAAGCAGGGTACGAGCAAGCGCAGAGAGAACGATAGATGAGGCTATACATTTCCGTCACTGCTTCGTAAGTTGCTTTTATCAATGAAGAATGGGCGCAAGAGGTGTTGAGAAAGCAGACAATAATGCGGGTACACTGGGGATAGAAGTGAAACTGACTGATGAACTTTCTGCGCAGTAAACTCGTCTCTCGCTGTTGGAAGTGGGAAGAAATAAAGTGTTGTTGGTCGGCTGAGTAGTTACATACATGTTCTTAGGGCCATCATTCAATATATTTCCCTTTTTTTGCTAGATTTACTCAATCTCGGTCGTGATCTCGGTCGAAACAAAGCCTTGTTGAGGGAAAAAAGTGAAATTCGAGATTATGTTACCGCTAACCGATACTTCGTGTAGTTTCAATACCTAGACGGAAAATATGGAAAAAACAACGGCTCCTGTCGTTGAGCAACTGATATTCTGAAATCTAATGCTGCATACTGAGACGGAGAGGCCAAGCAAGCAGCCAACCAACAAAATCGAACTGGTTAGCGCAATGCTTTCGACGAAACTTTCAAAATAGCAATGTCAGAACACGCCTTCAGTCATCTGTAAACTTTCAACCAAATCTATTTTATAATTCTGCTTGAGGCCACGTACGCCATGTATCTGTACGTTACGCTTTCAATATTAGCTTGGAGAAACGTTGAACATAAATAAAAACGGTGACTTCAGTCCCTCTTCTCCGTAGTTAAGATGCGAGCTAATTTCTCTCAAGTGGCACACGCTCTTTTTTGAAACTCAAATTTAAATAATATTTGCTTAGAAATAAATTTCTGTAACATAATGACGCGTATTCATAATTTTCCATTGTTATCTATAATATTATTCTGCTTCAGGCTCCATCCGTCCATCCATGTGTCTACACGTTACATTTTTCAGTACATATATAGGTAGCGGAAGCTTCAACTTGCAAGAAGATCTGTTTTTTTGCTAGAAGGAAGTTCAATAATAGCTGTCTTCTTTTCGCTCGCTCTTGTTGAAATTCTCAGTCAATTTCAAAGGAAAGTAATGAAGTTCATTTTACACGTATCGTACATACCGTACCTATGTTCATATCTTGAAACATTGACCTCGTATATAACTATCCAAAATACGGTGGAGAGCAAGCTGTTCTGAACTGCTTCATTCTTAAGCATTTTTGAAGTGGAAGCGCGATGTTCAAAGAAATTACGTAAACTGACAGAAAAAGTGCTTTCGGCTGCATGAATCAATTATTGAAGAATGGGCTGAGTGTTGTATTTTGTGGGAAAGCTATCGCAAATAAATTGTAGAGCAGCCATTGGTCCTGCGGCAGAATTGAAATCATCAAATACACATATGACAATTAAAAATGGTAAACATGTGAAATTCTAAGCAATGTTGTGCTCAGACGATGAGAAACAGAGGTTAGCGAAGGCGTGTAAATATAGAAGAAAAGCAACGAGGAAGTATCTCCGAAAAGTGAGATTGCTATATTTGTTTCTATGCTGTCTTTATGTCTCTATCATGATATACAAGGGCTAAAACTTTGTTGGTAAAGCATCTGCGAGATCCACCGATTATAGTGTCTAGATATGTTGCGAAGGGTGACTTGGGATGGGGGATGGACTTGCTACGGCTTGGCATGCACAGGCTATTCAAACCCACCGCGTACGAGTCGAAACACGGAAGCGCTTCACGTTCTTGGAATAGATGCTTTTGTGGGCGTGATAATGGTTGAAACTACAGTATTATGACACATTGATTCCAAATATGTACAGTTGTGAATTGAAATTCAAAAGAAATTAATGGAGAGAGTCTAAACTGAGCAAGTGACCCTCGCTATAGCGGATTGGATGCCGCGGCTCGGAGTTTTAGCAGTTATTGAATACAATAATATCAGACAAGTCAAAGCTACATGCACAACAGCGTAATGGGAAGGATAGGGCGAAACGTTCTCAAGTTTCGTCTCTCCTGTTGAGCAGACTTGAGGTTAGACGCAGTTCGCAAGGATTAAGGGGCAGACGCAACACTGCGACCCAAGGTATTATTCCAACATTTTTTTTATTGATTTTTCATTGTAAATCATCTGTCTGACGAGAATTATGTTTTCATATATCAACATTGTGTGCTTAGTTCATCTGGCAATATTTGTTTACATTCTGATGAGGTTGGTTGCAGAACATTCCTCTGTTTAACAGTTATACGGTGAGCCACGATATTATTCCATTTAAATAACATTCAAAATGGGACGTGCTAAGGATCTAACAGACGAAGAGAAGCAAACCATCATCAAAGAAACGGCGAAGAAGAACTCATGTGCGTCTATTGTCAGGATTTAGGCCGCCATGTTAGAGCAATTCAACGTTTTTTGAGGGATCCTTCCAATCGGAAGACACGGTCTGATAAAGGTAAAATAAAAGCTGTGAACACGCGGGGTATCAGAAAAATTCAACGTCAAGTTTTCAAAAAGCCGTGAAGCGCAAGCAAAACAAGTTTAAAGCTCAGGTCTGAATGAAGTGCCAAAAACTACGCGAAACCGAATCTTGCAAATGTGAAATCTCCTGAAAAAACCCTACATTGACACAAAGGCACATGTTTCTGAGAGTTGAGTGGGCTAGGTCTCATATGAAACAGGATATGAAGTGTGTTATTTTCACAGATGATGTAGTAGCGGGGACGAAGCCCCTTGCATTTTTTCAACCTGGCCACCTCAGTTCTAGTCTGGGTTATGGGTGGCAACATTCTTCGTCATACGTCGTGGCAGTTGCTCGAGTGGACGATCTTGCGGAGCTATGGCATCAGATATAATGTTCAATTCGTATTGTTTTTNGAACGATAGATGAGGCTATACATTTCCGTCACTGCTTCGTAAGTTGCTTTTATCAATGAAGAATGGGCGCAAGAGGTGTTGAGAAAGCAGACAATAATGCGGGTACACTGGGGATAGAAGTGAGATTGACTGATGAACTTTCTGCGCAGTAAACTCGTCTCTCGCTGTTGGAAGTGGGAAGAAATAAAGTGTTATTGGTCGACTGAGTAGTTACATACATGTTCTTAGGGCCATCATTCAATATCTTTCCCTTTTTTTGCTAGATTTACTCAATATCAATATTCGCTTATGATCTCGGTCGAAACAAAGCCTTGCTGAGGGAAAAAAGTGAAATTCGAGATTTATGTTACCGCTAACAGATACTTCGTGTGTTTTCAATGCCTAGACAGAATATATGGAAAAGCAACGGCTCCTGTCGTTGAGGGACTTAATTTCTGTAATCTAATGCTGCATATTGAGACGCAGAGGCCAAGCAAGCGACCAACCAACAAACTCGAACTGGTTAGCGCAATGCATTCGACGAAACTATCAAAATAGCAGTGTGAGAACACGCCTTCAGTCATCTGTAGAATTTCAACCAAATCTATTTTATAATTCTGCTTGAGGCCACGTACGCCATGTATCTGTACGTTACGCTTTCAATATTAGCTTGGAGAAACGTTGCACTTAAATAAGAAACCGTGACTTCAGTCCCTATTCTCCGTAGTTAATATGCGAGCTAATTTCTCTCAAGTGGCACACGCTCTTTCTTGAAACTCAAATTTAAGTAATATTTGTTTAGAAATGAATTCCTGTAACATAATGAACCGTATTCATAATTTTCCATTGTTATCTATAATATTACTAGTGGACCCGTGCGTGAAGAATTCACGCAATAACCTATACGTTTGCCTAATGCCTCTAGGCCGGCGCGGAATCTCCTCTTCTCTTATTTTCTTCTTTTCTTCATTGGTCCTATGTCGTGCTGTCATCCTTAGGTCTTCTATATACACAAGCAGAAGTAACATCTTGAGTAAAACACTTCAACAAACTTAAACAAAATACCAGCTTATATACAATGTGTTCGCTCCGTATAGCAAAGATACCGTTGATACCGTCTTCCCACCTCAAAAAACTGCTTCATTTGAGGTGCTCAAATTTTGACCTATGAAGAGAAAACTGCTTCGTCAAAGGAAAACAGTAAGCTAGAAGAAATAATTGTCTACTGCCCGTGAAAACTTATGTTTCGTCGTTTTTCAAAGTGAGAAGAATAGCTCATGCAACGAAATCATCTGTGGGAAGAAACTACGAATCAAGAAGCATGAGAGTGCCAACGGAAACTTCAG
>LQNS02278091.1:24981166-25003181 GCA_001587735.2 Parhyale hawaiensis | reverse complement strand
CTTATGATCTGGGGAGCATTCTCCATCAAGGGCAAGGCGAATTTGGTGATGATGGAAGGTAGACAGAATGCTCAGAAGTACACAGAGGTCTTAGAAACTAGTCTTCTCCCATTTCAAACTGAAAAATATAAGCAAGAAGCGGTGTTCCAGCAAGATAATACCGCCATCCACACAGCGAGGTTGACCACAAATTGGCTTAATGCCCATAATATCGCCACTTTAGCTTGGCCTGCTAAGTCACCCGATCTAAACCCAATTGAGAATTTTTTGGGGATACTCTCACGGCATGTTTACGCCAATGGGAGACAATTTCAAGATAAAGAAAGCTTGTGGCAGACCATAAATGAATGCTGGGAGGCTATCCGTGAAGAAATGCTCGTTAATTTAATTAATTCTATGAATAACCGATGTGTGCAGGTGTTGCAATCAAAAGGCAACGCACGTAAATAACAAGAATTATATATCTTTGCTTTCATTGTTTTCCAAAATACAGTTTTTTCTATATGTGCTATCTTTATTTCCACCCGATTTGCACCCAGTCACTTTTATTTTCGTGGTAAAAATTTAAAAAGACAACGAATACAATAATGATTTTAAGGAATCGGTAACTAGTTAAAGCAACATTATTCAGTTAATATTTCAACTATATTGATGCAGTATTTTTAAACATATTACAAAATTTCAAAATGTGCTATCATTATTGCCACCACTTTATTAAGAAATTGACTCATTCCGTTAATTACCGTATTTTTGAGGTCATGTTGCTGTTGCAATATGTTCCAAGTATTTTTGAAGTAATATTTAGGAATTATAAATAAACTGATAGTTTATTTGTGTTTTATTCATCATTTTAGCTCATTTTGACACCTGAGACTAATGTCGTTGTTTAGGAAATACAGTAGAGGGTGGATTAGATAAAAGTTTCTAAATGGTATTAAGCAAACAGTCTCTCAAATGATAGGATTATAAACATTGTACATGATTACTCTGCGACATACAATAGAAATGTCAAGTTATAATAACAGGAAATAATAGTTTTACAAAAAATCAAATTGGACTAATACTGTAGGTTGCAGTGTATTTATGGGGTAGGTTAGGTTGAGGAGCTGCATTAGGTGGAACTAAAGTGAGTTATAATAGCGTAGGTTAGGGCTGTTTCATTTTAAAAAGTGAAAACTTTAACTAGCCATCGAATTTCCAGGGGTCCTGCTAGTAGGTGTTTAATTTCGTCAAGCTTGTATGGCGCCTATGAGCCAGCTGTTGGTGACCAGAGGTCTGGTGATGCTGAGTAGTGTACATCTTAGTTGTCTGTTATTATTATTTAGTGGGATCGTATTGAACATCGGATAGCTTTGTTTATTTTTATGTTTTTCACTCTAGAACTGCAGTATGCATTGTGTCTCTTTTGTACTTTGTACTTGTTAGCTGTTGTATGTTAATATTATCTGCCGTAGCGTGTACTACTACTAGTACTACTACTACTACTACTACTATTTGCCCTTCAAGTAAATTAGTTCTACCGATGCATCGATAGATGATGCAGGCACAGCAGTTAACACGCGATACTGTGCAGTAAATAGAGCATAAGCATTTCTGAAGCGAACATTAGGGAGGTGTCTATTTTTAAAGTGCTATTTCACGTAACAGCCGGAGATTCCCTCTCAATCGATGCTTACTGATACCCATAGTTTAGCAAATTTTACTAGTTATGGTTTGTAGCTTTATGAAATAAGTAACAAACACTAAATACCTCCGCCAAGGAGGCTACGTTTTCGTAGGGTTTGTCTGTTATTCTGTCTTTCTGTCACCAACATAAATCATGATGTTATCGAAAGGATTTTGACGAAATTTACAGGAATTGTAAGGTATGTCAGGAGGAATAGATCACTAACTTTTGGTGAAGATCCGTCCATCCGTTTGTTTGTTTGTTTGCCTCATTTTTCTCACAGCCATAACTCAGTAATTTATGGACGGATTTATATGAAATTTACATGAGTTGTTAGGTGTATTACGAAGAGTGAATGACTAATTTTTTTGTAATGAACTGTTTGTTCGATTTTCCCTGTTTTTAATTTTATTCTTTGTTAGCACAACAACTCGAAAGATTATGAATGGATCTTTATGAAATTTATTGGAGTTGTTAGTGATGTTAATAGACATAAATTACTAAATTTTAGTGATGATAGGTTGATCTAATTGTAAGTTTGACTAATGCTTGTCAAAATGTTTGTGAGCAGCATAAATAAAAAAACTATCAACGGATCTTTAAAAAAAATAATGAGGCTGTTAACACTGTTGAAAGGGCACACATGATTTGATTTTGAAACAATGAAAATCATAGTCTCACAACCAATTTGAATTTTTCGTAACTGTTGCTTTGCTCTGAGGTATGCGCTCTCAGAGTGCTCTAGTTCTGTACTTTATTTTTTGTAAGTGTATGAGGGCGGCTCCAGTTGTTCTGCAAGGACTTACATATATAAACAATACCTATCTCTAAGTGATTACTAACACGTAATGGTGTACACAGAGCACCTTGTAATTTTATCGCATGCACCAGGTTTTTCGTGTCACTGAAGCCTACCACGAGGCTATTCTGAGTTATAGAGTGCAAAATCTGAAGTTATGGAAAGACGCGACATGCAATAATAAATCACATATTCTGTGAAAGTTGACTTCACACGTTAATTTACAGCAGAGCATGACGAGCTAATTAGTCAAACGAAGTTGAATGAGTTACATATAATATGTATGGCATGTTCACAACAATATTGTTACGGTAGGTATGTCGAACGTAAATTTTTAGGCGTACAATTTCACATCACTGCGCTTGCAGAATAACAAGCAGAAACTATGATCATTAAAACTTGTGACAGTATTAATTCGAGAACGTCAACTATGCCTCTTTCATGTTGGGAATTAGCTAAGTGCGAGTCTTTATCGCAACGAAATTTGTGAAGAAATTTGGATAAATTACAGAAACTTTGAGAATCAGTCAAGACTGTACCTCGCAATTATTGTGTCAGCGCGCACACAACTTTGGTGCTCTTGAGAACAATTTTCTTCGGAGCTATCGAATTCCTTACTAACATACGAGAAATCGCGTACCCCATTTGTACCTACATACTTTCTGATATTTACTGAGTTCAGACACATTATGGTTATATTTGTAGAGAAAAAACTTGCTGCATCTTCGGCTTCGCAATTTTCATAGAGCATAGGAATACTTTAAAAAATGCACTGTAGAATGAACGCATTTCTTTCTTTCGTGTTACCTCAACACACACAGAAATGCAAACTAAAACACGAGTTGCTTGATAACTTCTACGAGTACACATCAATGGGTTGGATTCGTGATTAAATTGGAAAATTCGAGGGATTAGGAGAATAGGAACGGCGGAGGCCTGAGGCACTTCACTTTCTACCATCTAAATAAAAGAATTTTCATTAGGAGCAAATCCACAGCCCACAGCATAGCACAAACTTACGCGTCATAAGTATGATGGATACTGAGCCAAAGTCTCTACACAGCCTTTTGTGAGCCTCGAACAGACATGTGGACACCCACAGCATTGTTGCCGAGACATCCTTGCTTTCGTTTTGTTACAGCGGACTGTATAAATGTTATACATGCAGTTATGACAGACACAAGATGCAGTCGATTGAATACAGTTAGCATTCGTACGTTGATAGTAGTGGGTAAGGCGACGAGATACGTGTTTTTGAGGGTAGGCTCCGGGTCCACCTACTTCCGGTTTCCCAGGCCCCACCCACTTCCGGTTTGCGCTCCCCAGACCCACGCTAAACCGGTAGTGTATTGTCCGTTATAAACCGGAATCTCACGCGCGAGGGGAGACGCGAGGGTAGGTTACCCTAAAAAACAACTATTTGGCATCATTACCCACTACTGTTGATCATAGGCTTCATCACAGAAGCAAAGGTTACCAAAGGGACGTGTTTGTCAGATCATCGGACTCAATACACATGAGTGCATTCAGCTTATTAAAACAATGTCTATAATATTAATATGGAACATCATTTGTGACTATCTCGTGCTTATGAACTGTGACGTCACTGATGAAATTTCCCCTGCAATAAAAGTTACGCTAGACTAGATCTTTTGCACCTGAAATTGATTTTTTTTTAGGAAACTCGGAGCGAAATGAATTGATGCAATGTAGTGCAGCATTGTAAGGCATCGCTTGTCTCTGAGATATAATAAAATATATTTATCAGATTACCACCGCTTCAGAATTTCTGTAGGGGGGAAAAGAGAACCTCAAGCGCTAAAACGAGAGCGTCCCTAATTACCCGCCTGCTGCACACGAGCGTGCGCAAGGTGGTTTGCCTGCGCTAACTCATTGCTTATAGAATGTAATGCGATGTCAGAGGTAATTCTACATGTATGCTAATGATATAACATTAGGTCAATTAACTGATGCTGTTGCAGCAAGTGTGTGACAAACGATTATGATACCTGTGCGGATGACTCAGAGCAGCCAGTTGCCGAACAATGCTGACAGCCAGCTCAATAGTTTGTCAAATAAATCTTGGGCAATTTTTTTATGCTCATTTTCTTTAGAGCTGATATTTGAGTGCGTTATTTTGACTCTTGCTAAGTACTTTCTATGACTACATAATATGTATGTACTAATACAGTACTATTGTATATGTAACGTGATTCATACTCATCGAAAGGGTTGAGAACTCAGTCATCATTGCTGTAATTCATCAATACCTTCTATACGATAAGCTAGCTGGACCAAGGAAACCACTTTATGATGCAGAAAATAAAACTACCTTCTAAACATTATAGTTATACAACAGCCCGCTCATCCATCCTTAGACATTTCCGTGTACAAAGGATTAGGTTCTATCCCGCTCGGTAAAATACAAAGTCCTCAAGTAATAAACTTAGTCTATAAGCACAAAAGACCCAATTGGCTCCCAAGCCGTTCCCTTCTCCACCGAAGTGCTTGCTGAAGCATACGAGGCACACGATAGCTTCAAAAGTAACGGTTAGGGATGACAACCAGCCCATGTTCCCGTCAAATGAATATAATACGAGTATAATGCTATCCAGAGCTCGGCATCTCCGATTATGGTATGATGGTACGATGGCAAAATCGATGGTGAGATGGCCATCGCCATCGCACTTACGATGGAGAATGCAATACCATCGCTCCATCGCCATCGGAGCAAAAAATCGCCAATTTTTATCGGCGATGGCCTACGATGAAATAACCATCTGCGATGACCATCGTAGGGCGTCACAATGGTCGATGGACCATTGCATTAACACATTTTAAAAATAAAACGAACTCAAACCACAAACATCGAATAAAAGCAGCATCACTTATGACTTCGGCCTCAGTGCGCTTCTCATACCAGTAATACTATTCCTACCTGATAAAAGGTGCGGAATATAAGGCCCAGGTTATTAAGGTTAATTAAAGTCTGCTTTACAAAATTTAATGCTCTAAATGTAATGACTAGAGCTAGGACATTGGAGCTGTTAAAAAGGAGCCGTAGTAGCGGTTAAAAGGAGCATTTGTAGCGCTATAAGTGTGCAATAGCAGCGCTAGAAATGGGCATCAGGAGCACCTATGGGAGCGTTTGGAGTAATTACCGGAGCATTTGAGCACTTATAGGAGCGTTTGGAGCAGTTATCGGAGCATTTAGAGCGCTCATAGGAGCATTTGGAGCAGTTACCGGAGCATTTAGAGCACTTATAATAGGAGCGTTTGGAGTAGTTGCTGGAGCGTTTGGGGACAGTTATCTGGGCGATTCGTGCACCAAATTATAATTTACACACCTGTCGGAGTAAAAATTTAAATGAGGTTTTGCTTTTGAAAATATATTGCAGATAAAAAAATGAGAGGTGCAAAGATTGAAAAATCATCAAAATTTTTAAAAGATAAAGTAAAACAAAATTCGACCTTAGTCCAGTACAATGTCAACAGTTGAAAAGGTGCACCGGTACCTAACTACGAGGCACTAATGCACTGAACCGGTATGGCCGCGGCTACACGATCGATCTTTTCGTCGAAGTGTGTGTTCGCGGAACGATTTTGATCGAAAAACACACTCTCCGAGACTTCAAAGTTTGTGTTTTTTAATCGCCAGTAGTGCTGGAAATCTTTGAGCACGATCACGATCACAAAAAGTTTGCAAATTATATTTCACTCTGTAAATAGATGTTACTCTTTAAATATATTATTTAGTAACTGAAGTATAATTTTTTATTAAAATTTATCCGCATAGCAAATTTTGTTATGTTTGATTCGAACTTCTGTACAGCGGGAAGCATTTAGCAACTATATGTTGTCAATTAGTAAAAACTGTAGCTTTTTCCTCAAATTACGTCTGTACCTTCTTATTTTCATTAGTATAAGCTACAATGGAGCAAGAGTTACGTTTAATGGAAGAAACGGATGCATGTACACAGTGTGAATTGCAATAGAAATTAAAGAAAATTATAAATAAAATATGAGAAATTAAGTTCTATCGTCTGCATTTCTGCATTTGAGGGAATGCCAATGAGTGAATTTTTAGACAATTAGCATCTACAACTAAAATAAATATCTGACCGATAAAGTGAGGCTGGAATATCGATTAATAGTAATGGAATGCTGATTTCGCGTATTGTGACCTTGAAGTGTTCGTGACTTCTGTTTTTAATGCCGTTGGGACAAGGGGGAGAATTGTTTGTGATTTTGCTTGTCGATTCTTGTGTTTGTGATCGATTAAGTGATGGATCGTGTAGACGAAGCTTATTGCACCCTCATGTACTGCTGTTGCGCCTAGGGTAACTATACTTACTTACCTTAAATGCTGTTACAACCAGTTTAGAAGATCCAAATTAAATTGTAAAATTACAACAACCACAGTTCAAAAATGACAAATATTTTAGCGTTCATGCACGTCTCATTCATCTACCAATTATGCTGTTTTGTTCGTTAGTGTGTAATAGTATGGGGGAACTTAGAAGAAAATTACCCCACCCTGAAGAAGTTCCCCACTTCAACCATTTTACCACTTTCAAACTGGTAGAAGCCTCGTCAATGGGTATTGAATTTTGCAGTTGTCGTTTATTTATGCTTGAATCAGACTCGTTGATATGCAATTTATTTGAAAGTACGGGTCACCACCTGCTAAGAATGCTCCATTTATTTGAGATTGCTCCAACTTTGTGAGCAGTTAGAGTCAAATGGAGTACTAAGGAGCACTTTGGACCATTTATAGCGATTGGAGCATTATGAAGCATTAAGAGCGCTAGTAGCATTTTACGTATAAATGCTCCAATGTCCGAGCTCTTGTAATGACCTTTCAAAACCTTAATAGTAATCGACATTGTTAGATCTGGGGAATATATTGAAATAATCGGGCAATTTTCCGAAGAGGTCAGTAATGGCATTTAGTATATTTCATGACATACCGTATGTAAGTAAAATAGGGCATTCTAAGACGTTTTTCATGAATAACTTTTCCGCCGCAAATGATTAGTTCTCGATTAGTTTAAAGTTCCCATTGTTTTTGTATGAGAGAAAATGAGATTCGCAAGTACGACTAGCAATATATCGCTTGACACTACTTTTTTTTATATATTTCTCGTAGGATATTAGTAGAACCAGTCCTTGCTTGCCTAACCTTAATGAGTAAAAGCAACGTTGTAGCCAAAAAACTATAACGACTATTACAGCATGTTAAATTTTTTTTACAAGAAGCAACCTCTACTTTAAAGTTGAATACCTCTAAAAGTAAGCATTTGCATTGAAAACGTTATTCTTGAAAAGTCTAGAATGCCTTATTCTACCTAAATATGTCAATAAAAACTATTAAGTATAAAACCACCAATACTGGTAAAATAATTGCACAAGGCAAGAAATAAACATCACCACTGCCGGCAGTACAATCTAATACTAAGAATAACCTTCGTGTGTTTATAAATAAATATATATATAAATATATATATAAATATATATATTTATATGTTTGGTGTCACGCTCTTAACGAAATAGATAGGCGAAAATTAGCCCAGGTTGGAGGCTCTGGTGCTCNAGATGTGCTGAAACCCCAACCGTGGCCATCCGAGAAACCACGAGGCGTGGCCACCTCCTCGCATAAATCGGCCTAATATCGGATCTGCCGCACATAATTCACGCGCGCTCCACTGATAATTTTTAATTGGGTAAGGAGCACTTTGGAGCATTTATAGCGCTTGGAGCATTATGGAGCATTAAGAGCGCTAGTAGTGTTTTACGTATAAATGCTCCAGTGTCCGAGCTCTAGTAATGACCTTTCAAAACCTTAATAGTAATCGACATTGTTAGATCTGGGAATGTATTGAAATATTCGGTCAATTTTTCGAAGAGGTCAGTAATGACATTTAGTATATTTCTTGACATACCGTATGTAAGTAAAATAGGGCATGCTAAGACGTTTTTCATGAATAACGTTTCCACCGCAAATGATTAGTTCTCGATTAGTTTGAAGCTCCCATTGTTTTTGTATGAGAGAAAATGAGATTCGCAAGTACGACTAGCAATATATCGCTTGACACTACTTTTTTCATATATTTCTCGTAGGATATTAGTAGAACCAGTCCTTGCTTGCCTAACCTTAATGAGTAAGAGCAACGTTGTAGCCAAAAACTATAACGACTATTACGGCATATTAGATTTTTTTACAATAAGCAACGTCTACTTTAAAGTCGAATACCTCTAAAAGTAAGCATTTGCACTGAAAATGTTATTCTTGAAAAGTCTAGAATGCCTTATTCTACCTAAATATGTCAATAAAAACTATTAAGTATAAAGCCACCAATACTGGGTAAAATAATTGCACCAGGCAAGAAATGAACACCACCACCACTGCCGGCAGTACAATACTGCATAATTCGCGTTTTAATAATGTGGGCCAGCTGGTCGTGTTCCAAAAGCGTATATAAACAGAACTTCGAAGTTCCTGACGAAAACATTCGTGAAACAGGTGAATTTCCGAAGTGTACATTGATTAGATACTGTATTTTTGTTGACATATTTAGGTTAAGTAAGACATTCTATGACGTTTTTCATGAATAACGTTCGTTTTCCAGATATTTGACTTTAAAGTTCCCACTGTGTTTCTATTACATCCGCCATTACAGCCATGTCGCGTTGTACCTTTGTTTATCAACAGACCAGCGATGCTCGTACTCGTTGCTGAAAAACACCCTATTGAGTCTTTGACTAAATGTGCGATTGCGAATAATTGTGTAATGTCCAGCTTATTTTGCTGAAATATGTACGTAGAATAAGGTGATCTATATATAGGACCTTTTTTTAGGAATAATGTTTTCGCTGGAAACTTTGGAGTTTTGTGTCTTTCAGACTGTTTCGTCGCGCAGCATTTCCCAGCTAACAATTTTACATTGCTTTTACGTAGATAGCACATCGTGTTTTTTGGCTCAACGTGCTAATCACGTCGATCTGTGGACTCCAGATAACGCCGTTAGCACCTTGTGCCTAGCACGTTGTGAGACAACGTGCTGACAAAGTCATGACAGCATTCTTAGCTACCTGGCATTGTCAATTTTCAACTGCTTCTCATCGTATTCTACAATATATTGACTTCAATATAAGAAACAAGCAGTTAGCTATATATAGTGGAGTACCCATCAGTCAAAAATAGCGCCAATGATTTAGCGACGAACTTTTATAGTGTTCCTGCTAGTGGTAAGGGTTTTACTGAAAAATATGCCTCATACCTGTAGACTCGAACATCAGTTACACCTACTGAACTTGCGTCATCATGAACTCGAGAGAGCAATTTTTATTTTGCAGTTAAAGTGTGAATCTTGTTTTTAAACGCTTGAAAGTTAAGCAGCATGCACCAGGGAAAAAATATCATCAAGGGTAACAATTCACTGCAAAATTTGATAACTTACTGGAATCATACCTACTGAATGTGTCAGATAAACCTGCTGTAAGCGGCTACGTGAAGTGTAGGTATAACTCGCTGTTAGTCACCCTGCTGCTCTCGGACTTGCAGCATCACTTCTGCACAAGATGGCCGGCGTGCGTAACGTCGCCTGGACCTCGTCCGAAGAATCATCAAGGTAATCAAGGTAATGTAGGTACAGCTCAAATCTACGCATACCAGTGACTCCATCTGGATCAAAATTTGACTGGAATAAGCATGGGAAATATTTGAATCTCTGCTCAAGGGGAATTTTCAACTGCCGTTATATAATCCACGACCAGACCGAGCGTATCATGTACCATACTTGAAAAAAAAGACATCAAACAGTACCTTCCGTTAGCGACACGGGCTCCAGAACGTACAATAGCTCGAGCATATTCCAGGAACTATTTTATTATATTAATCTGGGACTTGAATTTTCTGCTACCCAGTTCGTTTTTAAGTAGATGATTTTTTCCAGTCTAAAGCCTTAAATACACAACGGAAAAACAGCGAAACCAACAAACCAGCCAAGTCAGCAAACAAAAAGCTGTATAATAATATATATTGGATACTTCTTCTGTATGGACAAGTTTTAACGAAAATCCATGCCCTAATTATCTTCAAGGAGCGGCTAAAAGATTATGTATATGGTGGCTGTTGAATCCAGTCAACGAGTTTGGCTGCCTCAGTCCCCTAACTGAACTGCCGGTATTACAGAAGAATGCGCCCTTTGGATAGAAGCCAGTTGATATTTCAATGAATAAGCGTATCTTGATTTTGGTACCTTCATCTTCCCTTCTATTCCTACAGTGCTGCAATATTTACTTATTATGTTTAGTATCTCACGTTATTGAGCATTATCACGCCAATTCTTTTTGGTATTACGTTTTTGTTTACCCGGCCCAAGCAGCGCATGAGCTTATAGCGGCCTTTTTGTCGCACATTTGTGAATCATTTTTATTATTGTGACTGTACCTATAATACTGTCTTTTATGTCACAAATAAATTCTATGAAGTTTCTATGGAGTTTCAACGAAATAATTACTGTGCATGTACATATCTCATACATAGATAATCCCAGAGGCACGAGGGATTGAACGGTTATAGCTTTCTTTGATGGGATTAGACTGTTCGGTATATATATAAAAAACGAAGAAACGCCAGTAGTAATAAAGTTCTAAGATTTCATATCTCGTGTTTGTGGAATTCTATAAATTTCAGGAAGGTAAAAAAGCGAAAATATCCCCATTGTATAAAAGCGTTGTAAAGCAAGGAGCAAATGTCCAGTGCGCTGAGCTGACACGAAAGCACTTTTTCCGATAAATATTAGAAATGATATTGCGTTGCTACCGAATTAACGAATAACTTTGGCTTTGAAGGGTTGTCACAACTTGTCTTACCAGTTATTACAGATTAGAAACTTTAACTGCGTGACTACCATAAAGTTTTGCTGGAGAATAACCGTGCACTTCAGAAATACTGTATATTTGATGGCTGAAATGTTAAACTAGGGTTTTGTGTTATAACCTAATGTTTATATTCTTGAAGTTCTTCACCTGGCGCTGTATCTAAGACGCAACGTTCCGCCAGCACGAGCACAGTTGCGCTCATTGGCATGTACCTCTTGCAAGTTATAGCATAAATTATAGCAAGGACCTCAAAAGCCGTCAATTGCCGACTGCGGTAAAGTATGAGAGCGTTCGTCTGCCAAAGTTATGTTCTCGTTACTGAAGGCATTGGATTAATATGCGGCAAATGCGGTGGTGCAACCAGAGATTCACGACTCTGGCGGCGCATAGTAACAAAGATGGAGCGCAGTAACACCTCGTGGCACGTCTGTTGCCAACGGCCCCTTCCAATGCTAACAAAACCATTAAACGAGTTGCCTCGAGGAGCCTTCCCAGACTCCCCCCCCCCCCTCATTTTAGGGCAGCTTATACATTCTTCGGCGGCGGCACCAGCCGCCGTCATCCGCACTTTTGCGGTAACTCGAGGTATGAGGCGCACCTCAAATTAATTGCGTTTGTGTCGTGCTCTAACGTTCCTGGCAGGGCGACATTGTGAGGGGATACTATTTTCATTTTTTCTTAAATAGGACATTTCAACACTGTTGGGATATTTATAATTAAATTTCCCTGGTATCGTTTGCTAATCTAAAACAGTTTTTTGTGTGCTGATGCTACGGGTTTATCGATGCTACTAGCTCAATGAATTAGGAGTGAAGAACGTTACGGGAATGATCTGTTTCGGTGCATAGTAAAGGACATGCTTTTTCAAAAGTTAATCGGATACGCCACTCATATTTCCCTTCAGTGTTGACTGTTTAACAACGGTAAAGGTGGTTTTCAGGTACAATCTTAAAATTAAAGGATCGATTCTGGTGTAAAATGGGATCCCGTAAATATTCTGCATTAAAATATAAAGAAATAAGGAAAACGAAATAAGGAAAGGTAGCAACAGGTCATACCTGTTGCTACCTCAACCCGTAGCAACAGGTATGACGAATAAAAGAAAAAAACATCTAATACGCAACACATTTAAACAATTGCAAACTACTGGCTATCGCTGGAAGTACTGACCTGGCTTAAATTCACAAAGATTTTACTTATCCGTCCTTCACCGCTTTGTTCAAATATATCAAACTGTAATCGATTTAGTATGCTGTACTGTAGTCTATAGTCAAACTATAGTTACGGACGCGTCGACGCAGTCGGATTCGGCTGACAATGCTGAAAGAAAGTCACACGTGTGTTTTCAGCTTAATGCACCTCATCCACTTTGTGATTCTCTTTTCTTATCGCGCCTGGTCTACTCGAGCACATCTCGTCTACTCAGACCCACTGTTCCTCCCTTAACGCATCTCGCTTACAAAAACGCACGCACCTCGTCTATAGCACCTGCACCATCTTTCAGTACCTTCTGCTGCAGACTTTGAAGTTTCTAGTAGTGGTCACCTTTCCAAGGATTTGGGCAGCGGCGCCCCAAGGGAAAAATTATAGGAAACTTTAACCACAGCTAGGCCCTCTGGACGTCTTTACTGGGCCACTTTACTTCCTCTCCCTTTCTTAATTTTAATGACGGGGATTTATTTACTTCTTAATTTTATTTTCCGACTTTTTGTTGGTCTTGCGTCACATGCGTTAGGTTAATCGACATGCTTTAAGTCAGATGACGGGCGTTTGGTCAGACGCTACTCTAACGCAGTCCATTTATCATTAAAGCCCGCCCGCACTACTGAGAGTGCACGAGAAATTTCTGTGCCTTTTGCAGAAGGCAGGGAAAATCACACGCGCGGCAGCGTCCACACCTGCACCGCGTGCGCAGCGCTCGGTCAGCGCCGAGGTTCAGAACTACTGTATGTTGCAGATGCGCCTCTAAACAAGAAAGTTGCACTATTTTACCTTAAAAATTTTAATTATCTTCACTTTAATAAAAATTACTGTGAATGCAGATACAATTTTGTTTACAATCTCTGTCAGAGCGCATCCCTTAAACGTCAATTCCGAGGGATGTTCACACCACTTTGTTCGAAGCATCCAGTATATAATAAAACACTGTTGTTGGTCGCTCCCTTGCTTGCTTCCTCCCTTGCTTGCTCCAATGTTGGTCCGTCTCTCCGTCACTCAGTTAAGAGTTCAATAGGAGAAAGTTGATGCACTGACAAACAAGTTGAGATACCATACAATTTCAGCGCTTGGGTTACCGGTGACAAATGCAGCTCTGAATCTCTGGCCTCTGGATCCCGAGCTCAGGATTCCCAGCCTCTGGATCCCCGCTTTCATTGATGAATGATATCGTAGTAGTTGAATCTTCACGCTGAGCAAACGCTTTTTTATATTGAATTTACATTGCAGCCACATTTCAACGCTGGAGGTTCAACAATCAGTTGGTATCCACAAGACGGTGAGCCTTGGGCTTTCCAGTGAAATCTTTTCACTGAACTATATTTTTCCTAGTGCAGCTTAACGCTTAATCAATTCCAAGCTGATATTCACTCCTTATCTTGCAGGGGGGACATTTTGCTATCGCAAAACTCATGATTGTACAACTTGCGTTTCACTAATGGAAGATCAGGCCTGCAGGGATGAGACCTGTAATGCAGCAAATCTTATACTGGGAACCGGAACAATAAAAAGCTCAATCACAAAATTTTTGCCGTCGTTTCGGCTGGGCCCTCTAGTCAGTACTATGTCATAATTCCCGTCGTGTTTTTATTTATTTATTTATTTATTTATAACTATATTTATATCTTTCCTGTCACGCTCTATGGGAATAAGATAGGAGAAAATTCAGATTTCAAACGGCGAAAAAAAAAAGTTGGGTACCTTGGAATCTTTTGCTTCAGTAATAGCTAGGGGATAAGTAGAACTCTGTCTGCTTGCCACTTTTTGGCAAAAAGAAAAGTTGGGTACCTTGGAATCTTTTTCTTTGGTATTAGATACAGGAAAAATGAGGCGACGGACTGATGGACAGACAGCTCTCACATTACAGTATAGATTGTTTGGACAGAATGCTGAATTTACGTTTAAGAAGCCTTCTACAGAGTAACAAGCACAGGAGACGGCGGGGGTTTTTGTGAAGTGTTAATTTTTTGCCGTCATTCATAATGACGGCACGGGCCACTAGTATTCAAATAAACTTCAAATCTGAATCGACATCGGGAATTTTGCTGGCGACACTCGCTTAAGCCAACTGACCTACTGTCTATACCAGCGAGTTTTACAGTTGACACACTAGTGTATTTGCTACAATAATTTATTTATTTATTTAACATTTATTTCTCCACAGGCGGGAGGTGTTCTTATATTATATTATATTATTATTATATTATTATTATTATATTATATATTATTATATTACGGCTTACATTAAAAATTGTGTGTACATTCATTTCTTAGTAATATTACAGCTATATATTCACAACCTAATCTACATGGCTTAGTGCCAACACATACCAAACGAGTTAACTGACTGGCTCCGCAATAGCTACCTAACAACCACCCTCGCACGAGAAGCAAAATAAGATACATTTTTTTCTACTAATATTAACATTACTGCTTGTTCACTTAAAGTAAGGTAAATGGAAAATGCAGTAATTGCTTCCCGAGGAAAGATCTACATGGCTTAATACTATTTCACCTGATTGCCTAAATACTNTGATTGTAAATCGTTCGAATCTGCGCTGTATTGAATACAAGTGAAGACAGCTCAGTCGTTTGTGGTAATCGTACTTCTGCATGCCTCGAATTTTGGCCGTGAACGATCGTTGGATACCTTCATGGGGATATTTTGCTATCGCGAAACTCATGGTTGTACAGCTTGCGTTTCACTAATGGAAGATCAGGCCTGCAGGGATGAGACCTGTAATGCAGCAAATCTCATACTGAGAACCGGAACAATAAAAAGCTCAATCACAAAATTTTTGCCGTCGTTTTTGACGGCTGGGCCCTCTAGTCAGTACTATATAATAATTCCCGTCGTGTATTTATTTATTTATAACTATATTTATATCGTTACTGTCACGCTCTATGGGAATAAGATAGGAGAAAATTCAGATTTCGAACAACGAAAAAAAAGTTGGGTACCTTGGAATCTTTTTCTTCAGTAATAGGTAGGGGAAAAGTAGAACTCTGTCTGCTTGAAACGTTTTGGCAAAAAGAAAAGTTGGGTACCTTGGAATCTTTTTCTTTTGTATTAGATACAGGAAAAATGAGGCGACGGACTGACGGACAGACAGCTCTCTTATTACAGTATATATATAGATTGTTCAGACAGAATGCTGAATTTACATTTAATGAGTAACAAGCACAGGAGACGGCGGGGGTTTTGGTGAAGTGTTAATTTTTTGCCCTCATTTATAATGACGGCGCGGGCCACTAGTATTCTAATAAACTTCAAATCTGAATCGACATCGGGAATTTTGCTGGCGGCACTCGCTTAAGCCAACTGACCTTCTGTCTGTACCAGCGAGTTTTACAGTTGACACACTAGTGTATTTATATATAATTTATTTATTTAGCATTTATTTCTCCAAAGGTTACATTAAAAATTGCGTGTACATTCATTTCTTAGCAATAATACAGCTATATATTCACAACCTAATCTATATGGCTCAGTGCCATCACATACCAAACGAGTTACCTTGACTGGCTGGATCACCTCAAGGAGCAATCCTGTCGCCTCTCCTCTACCTGCTCTTTGTCATGGACATGGAACTGTGCACAACGGCCAAGGTAACAACTTACGCAGACGATACGAGTGCCGCAGTATCCAGCAAAGAGATAGAATCCCTTATTACTGTGGCGCAGAAAGAAGCAGAGAACATGTTTAAGTTTTTTGCTAGCAATAACTTGATTGCAAACGAATCAAGGACAGAGGTGATAATCATACGGCGCAACAAACGAACAACAGACAAACTAGAGGTCAAGATCGGTGATGCGATGGTAGAGGAGAAAAATTCGTTGCATCTGTTGGGTATGGATATACAGTAGCTTGTGACTTAACATGGAACATTCACCTGGAGAACCTGAGGAGTGAACTGGGTAGGCGACTTGGACCTATGAGGATATTACTCACTTGGATCCCTAGGAGTAAAATGCTTCCCATTGCGCATAGCCTCGTTGTCTCTAAAATAAGATCCGGTCTTACCACATTTTCGACCCTGAGAGCCCAGGACAGGAGGCTATCCTGGGAGGCTGTCAATCGTCCACAGGCCTTCCTCGGGATACTAACCACCTACTGCTCCTGGTTGGCCTACTGCACTCCAAAGAGCAGCGTGAACATTTTATTCTTGAGTTTGCCCCCTTGTGTTGAGACTGTGCAGGCTATTACTGACCTTCCTCCTTTCGCAAAAACATATTCTGCAGCACCTTATCGATCCTGGTCTTACTGTCGTATATCTGCTTAGGGTCAATCTTCTGCAGTCAGGATGGAGGCCAGGAGTCATCAGGATGTAGCTGTCGCGAACGAAGTGGCAGTGACAATGCTAAAGAGGGGGGGGGGGGACATGAGCCTCCTCTCTCACAAAATCCACCAAGTCTACCATCAGCCCCAGTATTGCTACTATGTTATCAGCATCTATCCCGTAGGAAAGAAGTAAGCAGTCTATGAACCTTCACTGTGTGGAAAAACACATGAATCAAACTTATCTGATAACTGTATATAAAGTTCACAGCAGCATTCTGTCCTAACGATAGATAATTTCTTTCTCCGTACAGTGAAGGTTTTCATGAGCTAACTGCAGGCAATATTACATAACTTACAGGCTGTTAACAATAGCACTCGTACTTTAAGCATCTTTTCCTTAAGTTGAAGACGTCCACTATGCAACATACGTGACAATAATAAAAAAAAAACATTCAATACGTTAGATATTTGGCCAAAAAGGTTTCTACTTCTGCTTGTTGTCGGTTTCAGAATTTACACTGCATCAACATGTACTTCCATGCATCATATTGACAGTACTGAAAGTCTCAGGGTTTCAGTCAATTTCCATAATGAATCCGAAGGTTGATAGTGAAATTCCAAGATGCGATATAGCCTAATGAGTGGCAGCCCTGTGAGATGGTTACTTTAGTTTTTTTTTTTTTTAATCAAAAGGCGTAATAAAACTGCAATGCACCAATCCTGCGCGTATCTTTCAAAACCTTTGCGTCTGGCTCCAGTCCGCTCCCAAACAGGGTAGTGCCCCCGGGGCACATTGGCACAAGTGGCAGAATATTGAGCATAATGGCCAAACCCTTTTTCTTTTTTTTTTGTTTGAGCGAGCCAGAGGTCCCTTGATTTCCAAATCACTGCCTTGCGCAGAGTGCGCGCTAACTACGCCTTATAGTAATTACTGTATTAGGGGATGTATGAGCAATGAATATCCATGAACCGACGACTAACGAACACTCATGAAGCGTCGACGAAAGCTTCGTAACCAACTTACATCAAAGTGATGAAACATTGAAGACGTTAGATGCTTGGTGAAGAAAAAATTCTACTTTTGCTTGTCGTCAGTTTCAAAGTTCACATTACATAAAAATGTACTTCTATGATTGATATAGATTATACTGAAGGTTTCAAGGTTTCATCCCATTCCCATAAAAAAGCGTGGGTTAAGGGTAAAATTGTAACATGTAGGGAAATAGCATAATGAGTAATAGCCATGTGAGAATGTTATTTTTCGTTTTTGAATCTAGCGGCGTATAAAGGTGTTATCTTGTGCACCAGTTCTTGGCTAGCCTCTTTCTTTAACTTTGCACCTCGTGCCGGTCCGCCTCCAAAAAGCGTAGTAAGATATGATCCAATAAAGTAGCAGCATGTTACTTGATAGATGCAGACAACAAAGTACAAGGTCTACATCTGAATAAGTGCTAAAAGCAGAATATTCTGGACAATGTTGGTTCAGCAAGGCTAAATACCGAATAAGCTGACGCTTGATAGCACAAGCGCCTAGAAATATCTATGATTGCCGGCTTCATTTAGAACACCGGTTGCTTCTGCCAGAATCGAGTCGGAAGTCCGCTGGTAAATTACTGTACGTTTACGAGACTAACAAATATCTCCGAAACTCTGGTTACCGGCTCTGACAGACAGCTTTTATTGATACGATTCCTACCGGAAGGTCATTGCGAATTACGCATGTCGCTCACATTTAGCGATGCTGGTAAACAAGCATATTTTTTATGATAGGGTATGCGTCCTTTTTGTTCCTTATCTGAGAGACTGACCTGGAGACGGCGGCTACATCCGCCCAAACATGAATTCGCATTATACAAAGAATGCGTCTATACATTTGAATGTTAAGACTAACACTTTGGAATATTGTATGTGCGAAATGCATATATAACAGGTACATACTAGAAACGCTGTTGTGTATTATGCTATAAATTTAACCTCTGAAGCACAACAAACACTTTATTTAAGTGGGAGTTTCTCCGCTAGCATAACATGAGCCTCTGCTTTTGCGTTATGCTGTTGGAAGTCGGTAATTGATTTGTGATGCTTCAGGTAAGATAAGCTGCAGTAGGGTGGATAAGGTGAGATTGTTTAAAGACAGCACGTTAGGTTATATGATGCCCGTCAGGTTACATAAGGTTCTTCTACACCACTGAACAAAATATGTCCAAACTATTACATGTTTGCAGGCCCCTGCGAATTTCGCTCGTCACATCACAACTTCATGCGTAATCGTGCGTTTCCACATGTTTTCATCAGCACATAAAGCCAGTGTCACGATAGTCTTTTGTTCTACCACGCAATACAATAGTTAAACCAGCCTTATGTTGCGTCGCTTTCTCTTAACCCTATCCGTTACCAATTTTTTTCAACCGCTTGAGCGAAAAGGCGAGACGTATTTGTACCGCCCACTTAAAATGATTATAACTTCATCAATATGCGAGTTGTTTTTTCTGCAGAGTTTTAGAGTCCTTTACTCAACTATTATTCCACCTACTTATGCAAAAAAATAATCCATAGGAGTAGTTTTATTGTCAATTTAATTTGAATATAAGAAAATTTCACCAGAGCGTACAGGGTGAATGCTCCAGCTACAAATCTGCAGCAGTTGTCAAACTTTCACGGTAACTGCAGAAGCTATAGGCAACTGCACAGTGGCACTGCACTGATAGTTGCAGCAGAGAACTGTTAGAATGGGTCAGACTTCAATGATGCTGCCTGACGTCGACCCCGAAGCGCTTGCTCACGGAAATTTTATCACCGAATTTTCTAAAATAGTGGTACTTATCACGATTGTTGGCTATAATGTGCGGATATCTTGCAATTTTATTGGTGCTAATGAGAAATTAGGAAAAGTCACGGAAGTTTGGGCACTGCAAATCACTGAGCGTAGAACGGTGAACGAAAAACGGTGGGGCAGTAAATTTTGTCTCGCCTTGAGCAGCTAGGGTTAAGGGACCAGATGCCCGAAAAACCTTCTAATTGTCCAAATTTGTTTTTTTACCAAACAATAGCTATACATCAGACGGACACGCAGGCATAATTTTAGGCAGCCAGTGCAACCCTGAGTGGGAGGAATAGGGGGCTGGGGCGGGTGGTGTGGTTTTTTCCAACACTTCATTTTTTACTTCAAAACTATTTATTATTCTCTCGATCTTCACGAAACCTGGTAAAAATATGTAAAATCGGAAGAAAATGGGGGTAGGAAGCGAGTTATTCAAGGAAACGGGAAAACCGTTTTCTTTTAATAATTCGTTTTCTATGGCGAAAATTGGAAAAAGTACATGAGTCTAACCCGCACTTTTTTCCAATTTTACATTTCTGTTGCAAGTCTCACTTAAATCGGTATAGAAATGAAAAATTTCTCTTGGTCGTATTCTCGAATTTCATGTGAAGAATTTCCCGCCAGAGGGTTGAAATTTGATTTTTCATTTTGTTCCAATTTGAATGAAACTGGATACAGATGTGTAAAATCGAAAAAGAATTTTTTTGACTCATGTACTTTTCCCATTTTCGCCATAGGAAACAATTTATTTGAACAAAACGGAAGAGCAGGCTCTCCTGAAAAGCTATTTTTTTTTTACTGCTGAACCCTACTTCTCCAGTTTTTGAGCCACAGAAATTATTTCGGTATCAAACGAAGCGATATTTAATCGTCTACTAAAATTTTAGTAGGTTGTGTGAATTTCGAATTAAGAGACAAGTGTCGGAAATAACTTGAAATTTCTTTTTTCAATTTTCTCAAAAAAAAATTCGATATTCACTAAAACCACTAAGATTTTAGTATAGGATCAAATTCCCCTTCGTTTGATACCGAAATCATCTCTGTAGCTCTAAGGTAGGTAAGGTCCGTAGCAGAGTTGGGAATAATGCTCGGGTCAGTGCTAGACGAAGTTAAGTTAGCAAAGTTGATCTACCTCAATGGTAGCTTGAACATCTTTGGGTACAAGCACAAGGATGAGTTCAAAAAGGAGGCTAAGGGGAGGACAGAGGAGGAGGAGCAGGAAGAAGCAGAGGACAATGAATAGCAGAAAAAAGAAGAAGAAAAGAGCGGCGGAAGATGATCAGTAGGAATTTCAATTCTTTTTTGAACTGTTTTCTGTTAAACACTGTAATAACAGAAAATGTTTTCTGCTATTCTTTATACAGCTTTTGATTTGTTTGAAGCTATATTTATTATAGATACAGTGAAATTATCAAGGGCGCAGTAGGATATGTAGCTGTGCCGGCGCAGCGGCTTAGGGGCGAAAGAGCAATGGGTCAAGGAGATGAACATTCAGCCGTAAAATGCGCTATCTGTGGAGACTCAGGCGCTGCGGTGCAGGCGCACTGGCAAGAAATATATATAAATAAATAAAATATAAAAATATTCACGCCCACCCAGGAAGGGAACTAATTTACCCGTCCGTCAAAAATGGCAGTGAACGATTTGTGTTGTACTGTTTGTGTGTTATTGGTCGAAGTCAAAATTTTACTGCAAAAGATGAGTCATACCTGCAAACTTGACTCTTGACTGTTTCAACAAAACTTGAGATAGATGGTAACATAATTTCGGGACAGCAGATATCCATCCTGCAAATAAAATCCCTAATTTCAAATCGTTAAAAAGTCTAGCAGTACAAATAAAGTACAGTACTGTTCAACCAAAAGAATTTTCAGAAAACTGTCAGCATCGCATCGTGGCCGACAACAGTGACACAGGACCGAAATTTGGCGACAATAAGGTGTGAAATTATTTTGCCTCTGTTAAGTGCAAGGTTTCAACTGTTCCGAATAATTTTTTTGTCTAACAATGTTGCGAAAAATGTTAAAGTGTGTAAATATGACGCTAGAATAATAGGCTTAACCTATAAAATGTTAGAAACTGAAGTCATGTTTTTTAACGTGTACTTACCAGATGCTTCATATGGTGTAGACCATCAGAAAAAATATATTGCAGTACTGGAGGGGATCCTTAAAACAACGGCAACTTCGAATGTTGCTGTCTTGGGAAATTGCAACGCCAGCCTTGGCACTGCCATGTACAGTAGGCTGCGTGACATGTTCTTGGAAAATGATATTGTATTTGCCGATGTTTCCATGCTCCCTCCTAATACATTTACCCACATTAATAATAGAGATGGTGTCAGTT
>LQNS02278091.1:24957315-24979050 GCA_001587735.2 Parhyale hawaiensis | reverse complement strand
GATTGAAAACTCCAACAACTCATTAATAAAAGCCATCCGTAATGGCCCTGGCTACAAACGGTCTAATATCTATATACGATGGCAGCGCCTCCTGTTGCCTGACGGAGGCCAAGCAATGGGGCGTAATGCTGTCTAATATGTAACATCACTGCGACATGCTCTGTGTGTAACCTAGAAATAAGAAACATTCTCCTGTGTACCATATTTCATTCCAATTTTGTAATGTCTCTGAGTACTTAATAAAGATTATTATTATTATCATTATTACATGCTGAGCAGAGGCCAAATCACTGTCTCCCTTATTGCCGTTAAATTTTGATCTCTATGGTTTAGCAGAAACTAAAACTTTCTGGTGAATTTTTTTCGTTGAACTATACTGTATTTTCTTGGCGCTACTTGGCATTCAAGCATTTCAAACTACACGACGCCCCTCTACTTGCAGGAGGGAAGTTTTACGCTTGCAAACTCATGACGGTGAAACTTTCGTTGATGTAATGGAAGATGAAGTTTGCAGTTATGAAGCATATTTTGCAGCAAACTCCGTACTGCAAGCAAAGACAACAAGCTTCATTACAAAATTATCACCATTTTTGACCGATGGATATTATGGTAGAGTAGAGAATGTAAGACAGTGGAGCACAATTCTCAACAACCGTCCTTCGTTATGAAATGCTCATTTATGAGAAATTGGTTGATTCGTAGGGAACCGAATTTTTATTAGGGAAAAGAACCACCAAGCAACATATAAGCAATTTTTTGTAATTTTCACTGCCAACATTTTGCATCGTATGAAATCCATCTTAAGTGCTACGAAAAATTGCAATAATCTGTAAGGACCTCAAGAACGTGAGTACAAAGGTACAGCAACAATTGTTACTAGAATGCCGAAAAATAAACAATACATAAATAATGCCAACGTTAGTGCTCAGACCATAAAGACGGCTACCTAATTGTATTTATCGATGTCTCTTTATAATATTTTGTAAGTATTATCCTGGAGACTCGTGAAAATTAAATGGTAAGTAATTGTTGTTAGAACTAAATTTTCACACCTAATCCTACCTAATTTATGATCTTTAGAGGTTTTGCTGATTGACAGTAGGAGTTGGCTTACGGGAACTTATACTGATAGATTCTAGAATTTTTAAGTCTTCTGCGTCGTGGCAACTGCCAATAGTATGAATATTCGCTCTGCTAATTGGACGCCCTTCAGTCAGGCTATGATTGCGAATAGAAGTATAATTATTAGGCGCTGTTAGCTGTTCCCCTGTCCTCTGTGAGACACCTCTGTGTTGTCTGTGTTAGTTTTGCTCATCAATTCATCTTTTTCACATCCATTCGACTCCAATTTATTCAACTCCGCATTTAAACGATCCAGCGTCATCCAGCTATTGTTAAACACCACATCGACTCCAGCTTCATTGCACTCGAGGCGTAAGTGACGCAACAAAACTCCTTTCAAGTCCAGTCAACTCCATTTACGAGCTTTTAAGTCCATTCAACTGGATATAATTTCACTTAAATGTAAATCCATTTGAAGTCATTCATTTTCATCTATGTTTAACATTATTCAACTGAATATTGAAAACGAATTTTACCTCATTCAGCTGTAACTCAATTTGATAGCTATATTGCCGCCATTAAATTTAACACTTCTCCTATTATCTCTATTTTAAAGTTCTTTGAAAGCCATTCGATTTTTTTTTTAATTCCGCATTACTCAAGTTAATTGCATTCATTTCTTTAAACCTCTGTACGTAACTCTCCATTCAGCTTCATGTAATTCCTCATAACTGAGCTGTTCATAAACAGCAGAGCTGTGCGCGCAAGTGAAAGAAACTAGCGGCGCTAGCGCTATATCTGAACAATACTAGCGGCGCTATCGCTACAGATTTCATAGCGTAGTTATGGCGCTAGTTTTCGGCATACATGTCTACTACTCGTCGAAGATCTGGAAATAGTTATGTCAGTGCTAGGAAAAACTTGAAGAGCAAGAGGGAAATAAAATATAATTTTAATGAAAGAAATCAAAGAAGTATTTTGCTGATTTTCCACATAACGAGCAGGTACATGGAAGTAAGTAATGTACTATACACTATAGTATACAGGGTGTTACAAAATTATCGGTACAAACTTCGGCTACTTGTAGAAAATATCGTTATTTACACCTTTTCATCAATAAAAAATTCGAAAAACGCTTTGTTTGTGAGATATTCATGGAATAATGAACACTAATTATTAATTACCTAAACAGGCTCTACGCACTTTGCTCATTAATACATACGAGGGCAGTTCTAATGCTCAATAAAAAGAGGTTTTATTAGAAAGAATCTCATGACAGTAATTGTTTAAAATATCTACCATGAACATTGATACAAGCACGACACCTTCATCAAACATTTCATGGATCTCATCGATATCTACAGCTGGAACTGCAATTCGGGCGACAGGGTTTCCTTTCGACTCGACAGGTGAGTCATAAATAAAACTTTTCATATGGCCCTACAAGAAAAAATCAAGCGGAGACAGATCAGGTGATCCTGGTGACCAGGACACAACACCATTATGACCAATCCATCGATTTTGAAAGTGAAGGTCGAGAAAACGTCTCACATTCAGAGCATAATGTGCTGAAGCTCCATCGGGTTGAAAATAAAGTCTTCTACGAATACCCAGTGGCCAATTGCCCAATAAATCTGGAAGGACTTCTATAGGAAAGACTATAAATATTTCCAGTGAAACGTAAACATTCCCAGTGAGACGCAATGGCAAAAAGTATGGGCCGATAATTGGATTGTGAACGATACCTGCCCAAACATCGGTGGCGATGTTGATGGATGACATGAGGGTTGTTCCGCTGCCATTCGTGAAAATTATGAACATAAAAAGTCCATCACGGGTGAAGGTAGCTTCATTCGTGAACTTCACAACACATGTTCTGTAAAATGGGAATCTTCTAACTCCTGATGCAAAAACCACTGCGCGAATCGTTCACGAGGAGCGTAATCTGGGGGAAGTAGACCCTGGACTCTCTGGAACACTATGCCTACTTTTAATAAAGCCAAGTTATGTGCGGTGCGACGGCACACTAGAACTTAAAGGTATTTAACAGATTCGGGTTACAGAGTTTTATCTTCGCAACAATATTAAAAAAACTACTTTGACACAAATATAACTAATTCTCTACTATATATAGCCGAACTTTGTACCAAGAATTTTGCAATTCCCTGTATACCTAATGCAGAAACTAGCGACTAGCGCTTGATGTTGGCTAGAAACCTAGCGACGCTACTATCTCCAACCTAGCGGCGCTAGTGCTTGCGCTACAAAAAAAAAACTACCGTTGGTACTAGCGCGCACAACTCTGATAAAACGTAAGGGCCTGAACCAAATTTTGAGGGATCGTTCCAAGTATTGGGGGGGGGGGGGTATGATTATACATAATTTTTGTCCTTGGTTCGGTTGTGGAAAGCAGGTATACCGATGGGTTTCACTCTACTATGAAATCTCGTGTTACGAGCAGATAACTTTGGTCTTGAAGCCGAGATTAAAGGCCCCTTCATCTAGAATTTGCACGCCTTTTACTCAGAGAAATTTATTACCAAAACCATTATATTTTCAGCCAATTCCTTTGATAAATTTCCAAAAAGCAGGTGAAGCTCCTACAGCAGCAGGCAGGAGTGCGCTGAAAACAACCTTTATCGCGGGCTGAAGCCGTATTAGCATTTAATCCAGTTAGATTTCATGAAGATTTTTTTTTTACAGAAAACCTTAATTAAGGAAACACTCTTTAAATACAATATTCAACGAAAAGATTCATTAATTTAAAATGATGCAAATTTCAACACAATTTACACATAAAAGCCTTCTTTCTCATTGAGGTTTAATGTGTATTTAATGTCGTAGGTAAAACAGTAGAGGATAAAAATGACATTCTGGCAACTTGACTAGCATGTATGATACGCAATATACACATTACTGATTATCATTCGTTATTGCATCAATACCTACACAGTTAATGTATGTATGTGAAGCACTATGAACACCGACCAGCAACGGCCTCAAGGCCGGAATACAGTATGTTGCTAGATATTGTTTACGCAGCTCTGAAATAAACCTAAAGGCCAATACAGAAGAGAGGGAAAATTACATGGAGGGGCATTTCCCGAACAACAATAGCTCCACCAGACTCTGGAAAAAGATTCTTCGTGAGAGAATTCAGCAGGATGTGCTTAGACCGATTAATTTTGACCGTCGCGTTTAGCAATTTAAAAAAAGTTTCAGTCCCATTTTCCCCCTTTGTCTGTTCACTACTACGGTATATATTGCCTGCATATTTGTTCAATCTTTACCCTATCAAAACTTAGTGCCGCTGCAGAAGCTAAAACGGCATTTCAATTTCTGGGCGAAGCCCCAAATTTTAATGTGGCATTTTCAAATGATTACGATTTTAACTGCGATGCAGAAGGTACAAAAAAATGTTATCTCCAGGTCACAACGATGGTACCAAGCAGTAAAACTTTCATGCCAGAGTTTCGCTTAGAAGCTACTTTATAGAAGAATGACTGACTGCACTGCACAAGATATAAAGAACATCGTGTAAACAAGTAATATAAATTATATGATTAATATTTGCCAGGTCCATTCTAAGAAATTTATCACAATTTCACCCTAAAACTTTTCAGCTGCAAGCAACTCTCGCCACTGCGTGTGTATTAACATGTCGCAGCATCTTTAATACTCGGGAAATTTCTTTCCCTTTAGGATGGGCGAAGATGTCGCTCGTCTACCCACGTTTTTACAACGTGTAGATCTGTGTAGTTACTCCAAATAGTGAAGACTTAAACAGAAATGTGCTAATCAAGGAAAAGCTGAAAATCAGAATTACTAGATTATAATAGTGATTCGCTGAAAAATATAAATTAATTGTCTGTCATCTCTTTCATATGCCTTTACAATTGATTAGTACATTCAGGTGATTGCTATGCATATGATGTGTATGTGACGTCTCTTAAAGTGCTATAGCCTTTGCAAAAGTACACAAATTAAAATTATTTCCTTTAAAGGTTCTTATTAGGAAGAGAATGGCAATGGTAAAAACTCGCAAAAAAGCAAGATTGATGTTTTAAGAGAAAGCTTGAGTTCATATCCATAAAATTTGAGCGTTTCAGCCTTCAAGGCAGACTAGATTTTTGTCTGCCTGTTAGAAAGTTATATTTTAACAAATACTTTTTATGTTTCGAAGAGATAGCCCTCTGTCTCAAAACTATTAATTCTGTTCAGTTCAATTCAGTAAAAAGTCAACTATAAGTTTTGGCATACAAATATTTTTATATTTTAACTCCCATAAGATATTTTCTGCAGGATTTCAACCTTCGGACTATGGACTTATCCGGAAGACCGGAACCCTGCCGGCAATAAAAATCTGATTGTCTCCAGTCAACACAAGGGCAGAGGCGTTGTTTTAATAGACCGCCGTAAGTACGTGACAAGTATGGAAAAAATTATCTCTAATACTTCTAATTTCAAAGCAATTGCTGAACCAGTGCACACGTTCACCCAAGAATTGAAGACAAAATCAATAACTTCCTCCGTAATCTTAAAAAGAATGACAAATTATCAGAATATACATATAAATCTCTATTGGCCCTAGTATTCTCTACGGACTCCCTAAAATCCACAAGCCTGACTTTGCTGCAAATTTTCCACTCCGTCCAATATTTGCTGCCTACCGTACCCTCAGCTTTAAACTAGCTAAGTTCTTGGTTCCGGTGCTTGCCCCTTATACTAGCAGTCCATTCACTGTACAAAACTCTCAAACGTTTTCAGTTGAAATTAGTAAAGTAACGAATCACGGATATTTTATGGCTTCATTTGACAAGAGAACTTATTTACTAAATCGAAACAATTTAAATTTGTTTGAACCAACTCCCTGACAGTACTAACTTAGTTTTAGGCCTGACGCGATCCGTTTTTAAAACTCTTTTAGAGCATTCTGTTCTCAATGTTTCTTCGTGTTCGACGGTAAACTATTTCAACAATTAGACGGACTAGGAATGGTACTGCCTTTGGGTCCTACTTTTGCAAATGTATTCATGTGCTTTAACGACTGTCCAGCAGAATTCAAACCGGTGTTTTATAGGCGTTACATAGACGATACGTTTTTATTTTTCCGTGACCCATCTCATTGCTCTAGGTTTTTAGATTACCGTACCTCAATTCTAAACATCAAAATATTAAGTTTACAATGGAAACAGAAAACGATAATTGTTTGGAATTTTTAGATACACATGTTCAGAAAGATAGCAATAAATTCTCATGTTCCGTGTACAGAAAATCTACATTTACGGGCATGGGCAACATTTTTTTTAGTTTTTGTAGTTTCCGCTTACAGTGTAATAGTATACAAACGCTTTAGTTCAGGCTTATCAAATCTGTTTCACTTATGCAGGTGTTCATATGGAGATTTCCTTTCTGAAGAACTTTTTTTCTTTCTAATGGATACCCGGTTACTCTATTTGAGAAGTTTGTAAGAAAATTTTTGGATAGCATGTACAAAAGAAAAACTGTTACTGCCACTTTGACGAAGAACATGGTTTATTTTTCCCTACCATACTTTGGCAGACAGTCGGAAAAACTGCTAGTCGAACTTTCAGTATTACTATCCAGATATTTCATGCAATGTGAGTTCAAATTCATTCTAGTCAATAGTTTTAAGTTAGGTTCCTATTTTAATTAAAAAGTCGTCGTACTTTGGTTGCTCAGTGGTGCAAGCTGCCATATCGCTCGGTGCCAGGTGGAGTCTAAAATGTTGTCGACGCTTTTCGAACCTTTCAAGTGGTCATCATCAGATTGTTAGCAGACGACAGGGGATGTTTATTGATAGCAATCGGTGTAAAATCTGATATTGTAGCGTGACGGTTACCCCTATCTGTGAATTCTTGTAGCGTAAGCAGGTTCATAGACGAGTGGCTGATTGGTTGATGGCGCTGAGTGAAAGGCCGATTGGCCGCTAGATTTGTAGATATGCTTCCTATCTAGAGCTCTCCGTGTAGTTTTAATACATGGTTTGCTATAGTGCTTTGGCCGTTGATGATTAGTTTTTAGTTCCGGATGAGTAAGGCTTCGGCTGTTGGGAGGAGTTGACTGTCGTTTACCTGATGCAGTATTTTTGTTCCATTAACGAGCATTTCCCGTGTGATGCCAATGTTATGGTGTCGTGTTGTATGGCTCTTGCGTCCGCCTGAATTCAGATGAAGTGTTAGTCTGCGAGATAACGTGGTGGTCGTCATGCCGATGTATGAAGTTTTCTGGAGCGTGCAATCTCCCGTTTGCCATGTGTATGCGTACACGACATTAGTTTTCTTGAGGTCTAGTTTTGTGTTGCTCGGATTGTAGCTCATGACAAGGTTGCTGTTGGTTGGATTCCTGTAGTATACGAACAATTTCAAGCTATCGCTGCTATTGATGCACCTTGTGTTTTACAGCTCTTCTACTTGACTGGCAATGAAAACGTTTTAAAATGCAGACAATTAGAACGAATAAATAAAAATATTGTAAACTTACACTATGGCATTATCTTTAACCGGACGTGTATTAACGAGCTGCCACTACCGAACTATTCTATTTTATATATTTGTAAATATATCTATATATATTTGTCTGTCCACCCAAAAAGTGGTTGAAGGATATGAGCAATGTTCATAATTTTTGTAGGGAGTTGGGTGAGTTGATCTAGATGTGACCCATGCAAAAAAAAAAAAACTAGGCCTAGCTGGCCATCAAAAATGACAGCTGGGTATTTATGTGAGTCCTCATGGAAGATTCTCGAACCTTTGGGGATACTAATACGTCCGCCTGGGGCGACCCCCAATTCAGGGCTGAGCCAATTATTTTGGACCATAACTTCCCGCGCTTACTGTTTACTTTGTGATTGGTTGTTCAGTGGCCAACCACCTATTGCATGTCTACGGGAGAATCATTTTCATCTCCTAGATTAGAAATACTGGTATTCTTAACCTAATAATTGCAGCAATTGGTACCTTAAATTTTTACATAGCTAGTGAGCTACTTAAATCATGAATTTACTTACAAGCTTAAGCGTAATCTTATTAATTTTTGCGAATTTCATGTTGTTTGGCACGCCATTAAGCCACGTCGCATAGAAAGTTTGAGAAGCGCAACGTGAACAACAATAATAGGAGCAAAGGGAAGGTGGCTGACTAAACCTCGTTCTCAATGTGCTACAAGCAAACTCATGGGATCTTCAAGTCACGTCGTACGCAATAATAATTTTTATACAGTTTTATAATTTATGCCTGTATTATTTTTGTATACAATTTGCTTACACGATGCGAGGCACAATTTTTTAGATGCTATCTGACGCCAGGATGATATGTTATAATGAACCTCTACAGTTGCTTGGGCTCTAAATCGTATATTATTTTGCGAGTAATTATTACCCATTGTTTTTTATTGTAATTAGGATAATCTATTACTGAGAGATTTAAATGATTAAATTTCGATATTTAGCAGAATTCTACAATACTAGAGAACCCAGCCGTCAAAAATAACGGCAAAAATATTCTGATTGAGCTTTTTAGTGTTCGGGTTCCCAGAATAGATTTTGCTGTATTATAGGTCTGATCCCTGCAGGCCCGACCATTCATTAGTGAAACGCAAGCTGTACAACCATGAGTTTTGCGATAGCAAAATATCCCCCTGCAATATAAAGAGTAAATATCAGCTTGGAATTGCTCAAGCGTTAAGTTGCACTAAGAAAATAATAGTTCTTCAAAACAATTCACTGGAAATGCCTAGGGCTCACCGTATTGTGGATACCAACTGATTATTGAACTTACAGCGTGGAATTTTGGCTGTGACGTAAATTCAATACAAAAAGGTGTCTGCTCAGCGTAAAGATTCAACTACTACGATATCATTCAGCAATGAAAGCGGGGATCCAGAGGCTGGGGATCCAGAGCCCGGGATCCAGGGGCCGGAGATCCAGAGCTATATTTGTCACCGGTACTCCAGCGCTGAAATTGTATGGTATCTAAACTTCTTTTTCAGTACATGAATTTTCTTCTATTAAACTTTTAACTGCGTGACGGAGAGACGGACCAACATTGGAGCAAGCGAGGGAGCAAGCAACCAACAACTGTGTTTTATTATGTAGTGGATAATAAAGACCGATGTGTATATATCTGTTTGTCCATATTCTGTCACGTTTTAACAAAAGTTAGCGATGACGCGGCAGCATCACAAATTCCATGCAGTCTTGTTTGACTGCCGGACGCACTAATTTTACACTAAAGAGATCAATGGATCTTGCGTGACCATCCAGTTTAACAGATTGCTGATATATTCGATTGATTCTCGTAGGCGAATATCACGAAGAGAGTGATGGCACTAGATGGAGAATTTGGTTTGAATGATAGGAAATTGTCCCATGTGATCTTGGCATTATTTTTAACTTTCCTCAATGTACGGTGATACTGAACACGTTCTCGATTCGCATGTGCAGTCAAGTGGAAAAGCAAGTACCGTTGGAATCCGTCTACCATACGGTATAACGTGCTGACTCGTTCTCGTTTGTACACCGAAGGGCGAGGCGTGTTCCACGCCCCTACGCGTGCAAGCGTCGGTGAAAATGTGTAGTTGTGTTGAAGTCAGTAAGGACTAGTGGTTTTCAGGTTGAATTTCAAGTGATATATAGTATGCGTACATAGTTCAGACACTCCCCACATAAATAGGTGTAGATGCCATGAGCAACAAAATGCATTTTTTTAAAACTACTTGGCACGTAAGCGCATCCAGAGATGCACGAGCACCCACTGCCCATAGCACGAGTCCGATTTAAGGGTCTAGAGCACGTCTACGCGTGGAATTAGTGCACGCGTTTGCGTGCTGGTTTAGGACAAGCTCTCGGCACGCATTCACGTGCGTTTCCAGCACGCCTGGTTTCTCTCAGTATAGCAGCTGAGTGGCGGCCAAAAAAAAAAACATTTTTACTTTCCATTGCGATTCACATTTGCACATTCATAAGAATAAATACAGATTCCAAACCGAATCTTAACATCATATTATTCGAGTGAAAAGAGAAAAAAGTGTTGAGTGCTGCCCATCATCAATGACAACAACAACAACGAAAATTTGTGATAGTAAACTTAGAAAAAAAATGAAAAGTAAATTCACAATTAAGTTTAAAGGCTATGATGAACCCAGTTACAGTAGCTAAAAGTCTAGATAGAGAGATCACTGATACTAAGTGATGATTTGCAATGGGCGTGAACTCTGCCAAACGTTTAATTTTGATAGCAATTTCGCGATATGTAATGATTCTAAAATTTTGAGGTTCATAAAACTCTTTGCATTTCCAATTATTTTAAAACTGTCTTCCTTAATTGCACTATTGCACTGTTTTTCATGGTCCCTAATGCCAGTATAAGCAGGATGTGTTAAAAATTATAATTTACTGTAGCCCGTTCTACTGTACGACTCCTTCCCATATGGTCATGCCCTCGCACAGTCGCACACTCAAAACACGGCTAGTACAGCCTATGTACCTAGACGTACAGCGTATGCAACTGAACTCATAAACAATAGACGAGCGCACACAACGTGAGAGCTTCTCCTTGAACAGGAAAAAGTGCTAATTTTAAACAATTGGTCAATATGAAAACGAAATCGATGTGCATATACTTAGAAGTTAAAAACTGCATTAATTTTTTCTTCAACTTCTCTGACTGGTGACCAGGGACAGGAACGGTAATACATGTACGTTTCTTTGACAGCTCAGGATGCTGTGCCTTAAATATGTTGGACACAGCATCCATAACAGAAATGCACATTTTTTTTATTGTTTGTTTGGCACATGCATGAAAAGCCGATTGTTCTATTTCTTATTTTAGAGCTTCCTGATACAAAAATTGACTAAAAGTATTAGAAATCCATTTCGCCTAAAAAATATTTTTTTAAAAATTCTCACTCTAGAAGGAAGGCCAGATAAGATTAACTGACAATACACGCTCTATGAATAAGAGACTTGATGCCATTTACCTTAAATTCATATGTACATATAAAACCGAAAAGCTGGTTCCTAATCCTGTGAACGAAATGCAAAGCTGGAAAATTTATTGTTGGAACAGAATACGTTTCTGTCGAGAAAATATATCGACCTGACCTGTGAACTTCGTATTCCTAAAAACTTGATGTCATTGTCCTGTTGGCTATTATAATGAAGAAACGAAGATGCGTGTGCTGTGGTGGCTAAAAACGATAAATGTATGGTCAATGTAACATTCATAAAATACGGGACAAAATGCTTCCGGACAGTCTGCAAACCATTTCTTTTCGTTGTGGCAAATTCCTAGGCCTTTTACTAGTTGGTATAGCTTACCGTTGAACAAAAAGAAATAATTTAAAACCGACTGCTCCAATAGTGTTTTAAAAAAATTAAACAATAACCCTTTTATAGTATCAGTGCCTGCACTAAAAGAGAATACAAGCAAATTTCAATAGTTTCCACTCCATTTGATGCATGAAATATTGACTAGCATTATCCATCTTAAGCGTTCAACAATTTTTGTAGAATTATCCATCGTGAGTTCCTATTTTAACGCATCCTGCTCCCTCATTGCTTAGTCTAGTATTAGGGACCATACAACAAGGTACAATAATTAAGGAAGACAGTTTTAAGATAATAGGCGGTGCAAACAGTTTTAAGAACCTTCTATCTTTAGAATCATTACATACCTTGAAATAGAATTAAACGATTCACGGAGCTCATACCCATTACAAATCATCACTTGTATGAGTTACCTCTCCTTTCAGATTTTTACTGCTGTAACTGCATTGTTTTGTCATAGACATCCAACTGATTTGTGCATTTGTTTTTCATTTTTCTTTTACTTGTTTTCTTACAGATTTTCGTTGCTGATGTACTTGAGCCCGAAACATTCATCATACAGTTTTACGCATTTTATTCCAATGCGATTTTAGGATTTTTTTGGGCTGTTTTATTATTCTATTGAAACTTGAAAAATTGAAAACCTTAAGGTACACATCCATGTCTTGCTCTAAAACTTAATTCTTGCTTCACTGTTGCATTATATGCTTGACTGAGAGAAACCAAAAGAACAGTTATTGCTCAAAGTTTCTGTACTTGACGACAACCATTGTAAAGTGTTGTGTGTATGGGTGCAGATTAAGAAACTGACCAGTCAGGAGCATTGGTCTGAACGGATTAAAACGAAAAAAAAACACGGTGATATATGTTTATGTTTTATGAAGAGCACTGTGGACTGGATATAAAGTTTAAATAACGCTTCCCTTCAAAGAAGAAGTTAAATTAGGGTGTCATAACTGTCCACATCTTGTCTCTGTTGCTGTGAGAGCTTCTACCAGTCTCCAGTGTAATTTTAATAAATAGTAATATTCGTCCTTGACGCCATAGCTGTGACAAGCTACGTCCGGCTGCAGCAGTGCCCTAGCGTGCGTGTTACAGAACTACTACCCTCCGCGGATAATTACCGCCCGCACACGACTACTCCTGAGGGTAACCGCTCCTATAGGACCATTATCACCTTAGGACAATGACCTCTTGGACAATAACCCATTTATATCAATAACCCTACGCTTAAAAACTTAAGCCTATTTCATTAACAACTCATTCCTACAACTTTGCACATTAGGTTACGTGAGATACGATTAGGTGATGCTAGCCTATGTTACGGAACGTCATTTTTCATTTCAAATAAATATTCAATGACACAATAATCTGTAAATGACCATTTTTATATTGTAACTAACATATATTGTGGGATTAAATCCCTGTGCATACTATGAGAAGACACCGAAGTGACGGGAATTTTTTGTCCGAGGTGGTAATTGTCCGCGACGGTAATCGTCCATAGAGGTAAATCTCCTAGAACCGCTTTATAGCGGACAATCATTCACAGCAGTAACCAGTGCGTGGCAGTTCCCTAACTGCAGTGTTCGGTGAAAGCGACCATGACTTTACCTGATGTATACAGTGCAAGAAATATATCAATGTTGCTGGAGAAGCGATGACGACAAAAGTACCAAAAATGTCCCACAAAGTTCAAGGTAGTTCTGTAAATATTACCCTAGATATTTGCTCATATTTTACTGAGGATCCGTAAATTACTAACCAAAATGGTCCTCAATTTTGCGGAATCACCGTATGGGGAAAATTCGTAGCATCATGGAAATGTGGTGACAGGATACTGCTAAAGAGTCTTATAGTAGTAACAATTTTTATCGACTAAATATAGGACAATGATGTTAACATATACAAAAAGTGTTTGGTCATATTGTTGTTTATAGTTATTCATTGGGCTATGGGCAGAACGTAGTGAAAATGCCTCAAAATACCTTTTGTAGTCTGTAGAAGCTTCTCAAGATCGCGAAGTATTACCAACTGTTATAGATTTGAAAAAAGATTGTCATCATCGTACAGTAATTAGGCCAATCCAGTGCACACAGTCCATCATAAAAAGTCTTAAAGTTAAGCTAGTGGCGAACGCCAAGCCGAGAGCAGAAATTAAAGGGATGTGTCTCTATGCCATGTACTCCACAATTAATACTTTCTGCAGACACTTTTCGATCCGTCACAACAACTAGGAGTTCCAGTGTTTTATGCTTGAGATGCAAACCATCATTCATAACTTTAGGGGACACCAAAGCTCGCCGCAGTTCCAACGCGAAAGTGCCCATTTCTGAGACGGAAATAGCTGCAGCTCTGCAGCCAACGTCCCCTTGGAGACAGACGACGGCTCCAGCTGCATCACGCGTGGCTAATGTATTCCGCTCTGAGATTGTGACAGCAAAATCAATTCTGCTATAAGCTCCCGCCGTCATGGAAATTTATGCATATCTGATAGATAATGTCTGCAAACCAACCGTATTATCCAAAGGTGATTAGATTGGTGTCATGTTACGATGCCATTAACTCCTAACAAGTGCATGCTGGTGATGGAATCAATCACTGAAGAGAATAGTACAGATTATCTCGAGCTATTGAAGCGTGACTTGGAGTGCCAAAACGAGCAACAGTCAAGTCAGATCACCGCTCAGCAACATGGCTCCGCCCTATTGGGCCGCGAAGCACCAATGGTGTGGCAGAGATTTGAACTGTCGCTGTAACGGTCGCACGCTAACAAGAGGAGGGGCGTACACAACTCCAGCAGAGGTCATAGGTCATCATATCTCAGCTAAATATCCGGGAATTCTCTAACTTATGAAGTATGGGGCAAGTTTTAGCGAGCATAAAGAAGTGGGTGGCGTCTCCAAGACACAACTGCCTAATGAGGAATTTTTTTTCCGAATGGCGAAGACTCGGCAAGAACCGGTAAATATTTCTCAATTATTTTTCGGTGTAAAAGGGGAGAAGTGCGGCATTGTCCCGATGTGTCGTTGGATACAGCGCTGCTAAGTCGTTCGATGCTGTTGCCGTGGCTTCGTTGCCATGCAAATCCAAACTCAAAGCTTTGGCTAAGTAAACACAAAACTGTCGGCCGGGAAGGTAGTCGAAGATTTTTCTCAATTGACGACAGCTCTTGAGATTTAACGAACTCTGTTTCGTTGCTTTCAGCTCTCAGCTCGCATTTTGATTCTTAATATAAGTACTCCAGGAAGGAATTTTATCATGAGCTTCCAGCGAAGAATATCATCCTGGAGATATCTACATGTATGCTTATACGCAGAATTATGTGCGGCTGTGGCCACTGATTTTGGTAAGAAAACCGACGGCTTATGCCCACTTGGGGCCTTCGAGAAGAACATTACCTACTGTTTAACTTATATTTTGGCCTGGAAACTGTTGAGACGTGAGTTATTTTAACAATATAGTTGTGCGGACTATAATAATTGTGAAACTTTTGAATTTTTTATATCACTTTCATCATTTTCTCCGAGTTTCACTGTGGAGTTTAGCAATGAGACTAATTTACACGCCATGTACATAGCACATCAACAGCAATTCTTATCATGTATATAAAGGCTTCAGCTTACTAACTATGAGCAACTGCAGTGGTTAGTAGTCTTATAATGGTTGAAAATAGAAATAAACCTACAACAATAGTGTGTACTCTATAGAATAAAGTAACTTTGTTATATGAGACTGAGCTAGTGCTCGAGGTATGAACAATGAGATGCACGTAACGTGAAACAAAATAGCTTTTATCCATGTAACAGATAATGTTCTTATTTTATGTTTACACCTCTTATTTTTGGTATACGTGTACATTTCCATTTTTACTCAACTTTTGTTTTCGCTGTAAATACAGCTCCCTATCTTTATACTGCGATGTATTTATCATGGTGTTGACTACTGAAAAAAGGCAGTTAGTATAAATCATTAGCAATTGCCAGTCAGAAAACTGTGCTTTATATTAGAAAGAAGGCAGCCAAAAATATTCACATAAACAGTGATTTCTTACGTATTATTGTAATGTGATCTGAAAATCTACTGATCGACAGGTTTTGGGTTGCGGCAAAGCCTTAGAGCTATCATCGCAAAAATTTTCATCATGAATATGTTTTTTTTTTTACCGTGAACTATACGATGTTCTCTGGCTTCTTATTTTTTTTTTTTTTTGTTAGCGTTGGATTAGAACAAAAATTTATCCGACCATATGCTAGAATCGTATTTTGTCGTAATGGTGGGGTTTTATATAGACATGAATTGGATGAAGGTGGCTATGCTGTGAATTGGGCGACGTTTGTTGTTACCGGGAATTTGTTATTTTTTTTACAGTACGTTAACCTATATATGCCCGTAATTATCGAAGGTTGTCAAAATTGAACTGTTGTCATATATGTTGTAGCTAGGCACTAAAGTAATCATAATTTATAACTATATTACGTGTTTTTCAAGTAATTTCAAAACTATATATAAAAAAGTTTTGTTGAGCAAACACTGGGCACTTCACCACACAATTATTTTCAACAGAACCCCTATTTTGTCCACACAACTGGCTGGGTAATAGTAAAATATGCAACTAAACTTCCTTTCTTCAGCATATATTATAAAACTGAGTGTCTATAAATACGTAAAATTTCAATGCATATTATTATTTATTTTACTGATATTGATTCTATTTTTATAAAGTATGCAGTTCTGTGACACATATTTTGTCGATCAGCCGTCAACAAGCAAGATTCATTTTATTCTATCCTGGAAATCAAATCTAATGCTTAGTGTACTCACAAATAAAATAACCCAGTGTGTGCAGTATAAATAAACAGATAACTCCGTTTAAGTCGAATAAAGTTCTTATGTCTCAACTCGTTCAGCTTGTGGTATATCTCTAAACATTTGCGATGAAAATGAAGGTTATTTTTTTTTGTATCTGTACATTGTTTTACATTTACAGTGTTTGTATCGTTGCCGATTCTTTCCGTAACTCTCATTGATAGGTGATAGGTTGGTCTGTATTATCAAAGCGCAAAGCTCCTGTTACCATGGCAACACTGAAATTTCTGTGAAAGTCTAACAGCTTGTCGACCTGGCGTTACACGCTTTACGCCATAGGTTTTTAACCAATTACAGTATCTAGTGAACTCGAGCACATAATATTTTATACCCTCCTTCACGTGCGAACAACTAACTTTTGTTTGTACACACACATACCTAAATTGTTTATTAGGTAGCATCTCAGTGGAAAATATCATTCTTACCATTTATATATCAAGATTCGATGATGCTATAGGCCACACAAGACAGGTCATCACAAATTCTTCGCTGTCATTATTGACAACGAGGGTACTCTATATAGTTATATTAGAATTCTGCTTGTTCCTTCCCACGTTCCTTCCTTAGTTAGTACGACCGTCACGCTTTCACAATTAGATAGGAAAAAATTGCGGTATTTTCGATGCCATCTCTCTAGGGAAGAACCGTAACCAAGCTTTCTTTTTATTACTTGCAGGTCGTAGTTTTATTTGCTGTCAGACGTTGAGCTTGTTTTACACTTCTTGTCGTAGTGCTTGGTATGCATGATACAGTCTGAGGTATCGATGAAGAACGCTGCTTTCATTCTGGTGAATTTTCGCACGCCCCAGCGTCTTGTAGCGCTCTTTCAGGTCTTCAAATTTCGTCGTACAAAATCATCGTTGTTTTAAACGGCCCGAACTATATTTACAGTAGCTGCCTGTATCCTGTCGACGAGCATATATGTACAGTAAACGAAACCGTGCAAACTAAGTCACAAATATTCCTGCGAAAATACTAATGAAATGCCTGGCTATGCTTAATTGTTAGTTATTAGCTGTCCACTTACAAGAAAATTGGGAAATGAGACAGCTATATCCATGATAAGTAGCGGAGAAAAGGAGAGAAAGAGAAATTGCGTATAATTTAACAAAGCCATATTATAGGTACTGAGAAATTGATCAGGTGTGTGCGTTAGTATTTACTGCCCACTTAATGCATACGTAAACAATAAAAAAATACCTCATTCTCAGCGCGAATACCTTCGCCAAGCATGAAGTGTTAATGTACAATATAAGTTTGTCCTTAAACCATTATTTCTTATTTGTCATAGCAAAAAGCTGGTCATTTGTGCCTCTTAAACCTACAAAAGGAGACTCCTAGCGAGGAGTTATAACGGGAGAGGTGAGGTGCAATGTACTGCAGCCTAATAATTTGCTAATAAATTTATTATTTATAGGTATATCGAATAAGAAATCAACAGGAATACCCTTCAGACATTCATACATGAGTTGAGATATAATTAGAATCAACAATTCAATGGTAAATTATGATAAGACACCATAAAATGAACAGTAAATAATGGATTGCGACTGTACCGATGTAGCTTCATTTGGCTAAGGTGGTCATATTTATTATAAATAATGTGTATAAAGTTTCGTTGTCCATCAGTAATTATAACCCTGGGATGAAGTTACATACATATACACAGAATAAACAGAAGTTGAAACGTACGAGGCTGCCGGCCGTACGAATACAGGGTGCGGTGCACTTTACATAGCTCAGGTCTACCTTTATAGGGACCATTTATCATAAAGTCTACGGTATTTTCACTTATGCATGGTATTTTCACGCAAATTTTTTACACAAAACATAAAAAAATGTCATTCTATGAAAGCCACTAGTTTCTAGCAAGTCAACTAAAATTTGAATACAATTAATATGAAATTTCTGCGGGGTGAAATGCAATAAACCTCAGGTTTCCCTTTGTAGGGTTATCGTTATTATCAATTCCTGTAATTTTCTTGTAAATCCATTGATAACTTTTGACTAAAGTTCTGACAATTACTAAAACATAAAATCAAACTCAGATAGAAACAAAATGATCATCAACAAAATTTAGCTCATACGTACCTTCTAACAATTTTTAACAAATCCTGTTAATTTAATGATGATCCATGAACAGCTGTTCGAGTCATTTTCTGATACAGGTAAAAACAAGCATCGAGACAAACAAACAAACAAACTGACTGACAGATCACAAATATTCGGCCAGCTGCTCTTCGCAATATTAAAAAAAAAAATAATGCAAGTTTTTATAAGATTTTTCACAAATATTGGAGTCATGATATCAAAAACAAAAAAAAAAAATTCAGACGGGTAGATCTTCACCTGAAGTTAATCATCTCTTTCTCTTGCTGTGCCAAACATGTACTGCAAATTTTATAACGATTGTCCAAACCTTTTTTTAGTAACCTTGATGACAGATAGACAAACTTCGAGTAAAAACATAGCCTCCTTGGCGAAGGCAGCAAGTCATTACCGAAAAATTGCAGGGGCTCTCGCGATCGAATAAGTGATGAAAATTATGAAGAAAGAAGAAAAAAATCATGAGACAATGTAAGTAAGCGCAGGTTTGAGAAACGCAATCCTGAAATGTGAGCAGCTACGATTGAAAAGAATGTGAATAGAAGGTACGTACGTTAAGTACTTTAGGTTAATCGACAAGCATTGGAATAAATGAAGAACGTAAAGTTATCAGAGGACCGTTGAGTTAGACCGAGTTGTGTTAGGATGGAGTGTGAGCTATAAGTGTTTGATTAGGTGAGGAGCGGTAGTTGGATGAGAAGCGTGACGGCAGAGAAAGAATGTTAGGTTAGGTGATGAGCGTTAGGACAAATGACAAGCGTTATGATGGATGATGAGAGTTAGATTAGAAGAAGTGTGATAGGTTACATGAGGAGTGTTACGTTATATGAGAAGCGTTAGGGAGGGTGGACAGCGTTAGTTTCAAGGAGAATCGTAGTGTTAAATAGAGCAGCGTTGGACAAGGACGACGAGTGACTTGTTGTAGTAGGTGCGTTGGGTTGGATGAGTTGCTTTCGGTCGACTGAAGAGCGTTATGACGATGGATGAGTGTTAGTTTGGATGAGAAGTGTGAGGTCGGGTGATGAGCGAATGGTTGGGTGAGGAGAGTTTACTTTAAGGACCTAAGTAGGGAGCGTTACAATGGACTAAGAGCGTTAGGTTGGCTGAATTGCGAGAGTTTATATGAAGATTGTTATGCTTTATAAGGAGTGTTAGGTTATATGATGAGCTTTGGGCATCATAAAAAGCGTTAAGTTGAACTAGCTGCGTTCAGTTAGACAGAGCAGTGTTCGATGGCGAGTGCTGAGATAGATGGGGTGCGTTGGGTAAGGTAAGGTGCGTTAAGTTGACTGTAAAGCAATAGCTTATATAGATGAAGAGTGTTCTGTCGGATAAGGAGCTTTAGTTTATATGATGAGCGGTAGGTTAGGTAAGGAGCGTCAAGTTGGATGAGGAGCGGTATCTTAAAGCAGTGTTAGATGACCAATGGTTAGGTAGATGAGTGGCGTTTTAAGCTCCACGGACAAAAAATTAGTCATTAGTTACTACATGCAGCCTTAAACAAAGAAGCCTCTGGCTAAGGGGCGATAGAAGCAGGAAGTGGATCTGTTAATCATGTTCAAGGGCTGCTTTAGTTACTCGGAAGTGGGCCTTTTGGATGAAAATTACCACCAAACTGAGTCAGAAAGGCTACATTGACTTGTTAAATGACCAAATAGTGTCATGTGCACAGTATATGCATGAGGATAGAACTGCTTCTTTGCAAACATCCAGGATGATAACTGCCGCATAGATCGGGCTAGATTGGTCTTGTATTGGCTTGAAAACCATTCTGGCTATGTGAGGTTCGTAGAATGATCGGCTAAGTTGCCAGACATGAACGCCGTCGAGAATTCGTGGGACCATCTAGGACAAGTTAGGCGCCGAGAATATCATCAGCGCACTTTGACTGATTTAAGGAAACGATTAATGTGCGAGGGGTTCAAATGGATCAAGTGTAAATTAGAAATCTTGTAGCCTGAGTGCCTTCCTGAATTGCTGCTAACATAAGTGCTGGTGGAGGTCCTACACCCTATTAGTACTAGTGACTAATTTGTACCGGGGAACTTATTAGAATAGGTGAGTTACGTTAGATATGGTGAGTTGCATTAGTTGTGGTGGCATATGTTAGATGAGGTGCTTCACAAGTTCGCTAGATTAGATGGGATAGTTAGGTTACAACCGTTGCGTTAGATAAATTCGTAAGGTAGTTGTGGGGTATAGGTCATAAGACATGTTATAAGACTCAAATGTCAAATGAAGCATTGGATGTTTGACTAGCGTTAGCTGAGACGATGCATGTTAAATAATACCGACGTTGTTAGTTTAAAGCGGTCACCAGGGTTTGAGCGACTGGCGTTAACTTAGACGGTGTGGGTTCTGTTAGAAGAGCTGCATAGAGTAAAATTAATTTAAGTTGTAACAGCGTATAGGTCTGGTACATTTTCACAAGTAAAGACACTCATCAACCGCGGAATTTTCACGGGTCCCGCTAGTATGATTTGTTGCCAAAGACCTCTTCACTTCTACGAGCAAGTTTACTCAATCGTTTAGCGTTTCCACCGGATGTTTTTCCATGGCGATTGCTTCTTACAGGGCCCTCTGCTACGAATTTGGTCTGGCAACTTCAATTAAGAAAAAAAAAACTATCAAAATACCAGTTGATCGAGTTTCCGTTGTGGATAAGGAAGTGTCCAAAAATTCAAAATGACACTTCCATTAAATCCAATTTTATTTTTGCTCATCTTCCATCAATTCCCAGTTCATTTTGCGCTTCTCGTTGGCCGTATTTCCTCATCCTTGCTACATATCCAATTGAAAGCCACAGCCAGAAGAAGAGGCAGCAACCCATGTCGTGTCAACGCCTCACTGGTGTATCACGAAAGAATTGCTTTGTGGGAGGCCGTCCATATTATATAATCAATAAGTCATCAATTAAAATCTAGCATGATCCATGAGTTTCCAAATTTTTCTAATATTTTATCCAAAATTAGGTTTATGAGGAAAGTCAAAATGTGTACTAATTGGGCTTAGTTGAAAATCAGAGATAGTGAATATAAAAGAGCATGAGAGCTCAACAACTCAGCCATGATGGTATTATATGGGTCATTTCGTAAATTCGTATGACACCGAACTCAAAATTTTTGCCGCGTTGAGTTGCAATTTTACTTCTTGTATACATGATCTCTTTATCGTTCTCAGCAAATATTAAGTAAATATCAGTTTCTGCTTTCATATAATAAAATGTAGACTAAGATATCGTTGAACATGGGCAAATGCTTTATATATATATATATATATATATATATATATATATATATATATATATATATATATATATATATATATATATATATATATATATATATATA
>LQNS02278091.1:24919982-24938309 GCA_001587735.2 Parhyale hawaiensis | reverse complement strand
TTTGATATATTAGATGTATCAAGTAATAAACACACTCCAGTAGTATAGAAAAGCGAGGCTATCGAGATAAGCGTTCCTCTGCAGCGAAAAGCGGAAGAGGAACGGTTGTCTCGGTAGCCTCGCTTTTCTATACTACTAGTAGGCTTTTATAGATTTTTCCCAGAAGCAGCAAAAGTGAATTGCATCTTGCATATTGAAAGTTTTGGTTTCAATGCTACACCCATGGAAAGTACTTAACCTCAGTATATGAAATTCTGCTTATGTGATTTTTACGCAATTGCAGTGTCATTATTGAAGTTTTACCTGTCTCTAAAATAAACGCGTATGTAGACTTGATTGTAGAGCAGTTGTCATTTACAGTAGCTGTAATATAAGAAGTGGTTCTGTGACGTCTACACTCTAAAGGTAAGAATCCTTTAATATCGGCGTGAAATAAGACATTGTTATAGCTACAGCTTGGGAAATTTTAGCCCTATACCCAATCAGAAATCTTAGGTGGAAATACCGATGATTATGAGCGGAAGGCTGAAATATAGCAAAATACTCGCGTTTTTCCGGAGAAAGTAATTTTCAGTGGAATTCCAACCACAAATCAAAGGAAACTATAAGAGGAATTCTTCATATACGATTAAGGGTGAATTATTTCCATAACCATGGTAGGTTATCAACGGATTTCCGTACGTATGATCACGAGTGGAATTCTTCCCATTATTTCGGGAAGAATATGTACGGATTTCCATAGATTATGACATGGCCAGAATTGCCAACATAGTCGACCAAGTTTAACTGTGTGACTATAAGTTTGAATACGAAACATCTAAAAATGCATATTATATTGCAAAAATTGCGCACATTTTCAGTATTTTTTCTTTCCTGTCAATGAATTGCAAAAATTTGCAAGGTATGTATGCACGCTAACCGCCTTGACGGTATTTTTATCTATGGTTTCCCCATTTTTTTCACCGCTCCGCCAGTTTAGCGTAGTTACCCATCATTTTTATCTGTTTGTTGTATCCCTTTATAAACAACTTTGCAATATTAGATCAAACATTGTCATTTATCTCAGTGTTTATTCAGTTCATATTTGTAAAACTTCATCAAGAAAATATTCCCATTAGCTTTATGTAAAATTGTGTCAAGTTTTATGTAGTATTTAGCCATACATACCCTGACAACGGCCTAAAATTCATCATTGGTTTTGTAACTTCCTGTAAGTTGTGTAGTGTGTCTATATTCCAGCTTAGAGTTAAAGAAGTTGTATATAAACGTGCTTAAACTGAACAGACTGGTTCAACTTCTACTCTAGCATCGTTTTGAAGTTTAGAGCGTTTTACCATTCTGAGCCGTAGGCCTACCACGCACGTACGAATTAAACTATTTTTTATTGTTTGGATAAGCAACTAATCATGAGCGACCCAAAGCAGGCAGCCAGTGCTGACTCGATTTTGTATCGGAAATAATTTACAGATGGCAATATATGTGAATAGCGAGAGAAATGCTATCGGCGAATACGGGGGCAGAAGGTTGGGTAAGTATGGAAATAAAGTTGAAAAACATCCTTGATTAAGGACTACTTTCCCTCCTTAATTATGGTTAGAAACCTTGGAATTAGACCAACCATAAATGTTGGAAAGTAACAAATAAATGCCTGTGATTACGAATGATTTGCAACCAAGCTCGACCATAATCATAGCTGTTTACTACGATAATTTATGTTAGGCTGCAAGACTCTTGATTTTCTTATACAAATATTAAGCAAGAAGCCAAGAGTGTAACAGAAGGATTCAGTGAGACTAAAATAAAACTTAGCCGTGACTGCATGTAGCCGAATGGCGTCACACCGACGAGTCGAAGTATAAGAGGGTTGGATCTCAGGCCTTCGTAGGTTGGGCTCTTAATCTTAACCAAAAAATAAGCTGTGTTATATTCTTGACGAGAGAGATACTGTAGGAACGGTTATTGCTCAAAATTCCTGTATTTGACGACAACCATTTTATCGTGTTTTGTGTATAGGTGCCGCTCATGTAGATGGCCAGCCAGGAGCGCGAGATTGCGTGAATTAACTCGAAAAAATGTGGTACATTGTTCAAATGTTTTGTGAAGAGCACTGTAAACTGAATGTGTAGTGTAAACCAGGCTTCATTTAAAAAAACAAGCTAAATTACGGCGAAAAACCGGCCAATATCTTGCGTCTGATGATGTGAAAGTCTCCACCATCCTCCACCACAATTTTCTATTGACAATTGTTTATTATTCAATTAGTATATATTTTCTTCAATTGTTTATGTGCTGAAGGAATGAAATGTGTAATTAACGCCAATTTTGCTGTCAAAATAATTTAAAAAACTCTTAGGCTGCTAAGACGTATCGTTCGTCAATCTGACGTCTCTGCAAGATGACGTCACTTTTCGATGCCAGTTTCTAGGGAGTCCTCCCAGCCGTTACGCTCTTTGCTTCCTGGTATTAAGCATTTGTTATTTGCACCACATTTTTTTCACAGTGTGAAATTTCACACCTGCTACATTTTATTTACTTTTTATAAACAAGAAATAAAGGATGATCTCTCACTCATTTTACGTCCTACTAAATGAATATTATGATTGAAAACATTGTCTAAACATTAAATTAATTCATGTCGGCAGGAAAAGGTTACGTGTTCACATCGAAGTCAACGAAAGTTTCAAGAAGAAAAAAAAAAAAAAAGCGCAGCTATAGCTGAAGTTCCTCTCATCCGGAGTCACAACTTCTTTCTTGTTAGAATGTTAAATGCGCCGATGTGACGCTGGAGGAGCAACGGACCGATTTATGGAACCATGGATGGATGGATGGATGGATGGATGGATGGATAGATGGATGGATGGATGGATGGAATATCCAGTAGAATAATTTTATGGAAGCGTAGTGCACTCCTCCGTCAAAAGGTGACGGCTAAGCAACTGCACTGATATATTGGCGAGCACTTCATTGTTCGTACGTGTGGCTGTGATTTTACAATAAAATTTCAAACAACAACTATCGCTAGCAAAGTCATTGAAAGGAGTTTAGTCATTCAAGTAAAGTTGACTTTACGAGAAGGGGAGTGAGTGAAGTTTTCCTCGCGCGTATGCATAAATGCGCGTCAATCTGCTTGCTTACTCGGTCATTTTATCAACCTATGTTGATTCGAATGCCGAATTTCTGTCTCTTCATCACCGGACTTTATTTCCTGATCTCCAAGAGGACAAGATAGAAGGAATTTCGTGCTTCAGATTAACAACAAATACGTTCCTTGAACTTACTGTAGCGACGCTGTATTTTTTGAAGCACACTGCATTCATATAAGTCGATGTATATTTTGACGTTTATGCTCTCGAGCTTGGTAGAGAGCTGGGGAGATAGGCTTATTTTCGGTATAGCACGTATATCTTCTTTTTTCGCCTCTAAAATGAGTGCATTATAGATGATGCTGTAAATGTAGAGTAAATTACAGATTAGAGCTTTAGATGTACATTACTGGTCTCGATATACAAAGCGCTGTAGCCATTGAGATCAAAATTTTGCCACTTCCTCAAGGTCGTATTTTGGCTCATTGTTTGGCAGCAGAAAGGAATGAAGCTGACGCGCATTTGTTGCCTTCATTTTGACGGCCGATATGGAACTATTAACTTGGCTGTATACGCCAGTATCAGTACTTGGACTTTGCTATTGCCACCAAAAACTCAGAAAGAAAATTTACAGCTAACGCTACTTGTCATTGGGATAATAATTATTGTGGTTATGAAACGGCCAAATTGATGGTCCAATTTACTGCTTCAATCACAAGTAATGTATTCACTGTCAACGACTCCTTTTTTCTTGGGTAATGAAATTTTTAAAATGTAGTGCTCTGATGGCGTCACCATGAAGAGCTTTGATATCAAGTCTTTATATACTGAGATCCCTGTAGAAGAGACAAGCAACATCACCTGTAATGACCACGACCATAACCATAGCTCGGTCTTCCACTTCACATTAATTACTCTACTGAAATTTGTTGTTCAAATATATTATTTGTTTACTCTTCATAACTGTTGTCTCACATGAATGATGTATGTAGCAATAGAAAAACCTTTAGGTACGACACTCACTAACGATTTCTCATGATTTTTCGAAAATAACTGGATAAAAATCCTCCTACGGACTTTAAGTCTAAATTCTGCTGCAGCCGTTGTGGTGACGATACATTTTCTATTCAATGATGAAACCTATGTTTTAAAATTTCTGGATTATTTGAATTTCAAACATCCAACAATCCAATTCACAAGTGAGACCGAAGCTAATAGTAAGCAAAATTCCCTCTTTGCAACAAACGATGATGATTGGATTGTAGATTCTTAACTACTTCTGTCTTTAAGAAGATAACGTTCACCGGTCTCGGGTTGAAATAAAAGCCATTGGTATCCTCACATTGTAAGACAACTTTAATGAGCTGCATGATCGTTCGGGCTTTCAGGAGCTCCTCAGAATAATCTCACTTCAATTTAGAACTTTAACGGCTGAGAAAATTTTGCATTCAAAATAACTTTCCATCTAAACTAATTTAAAATGCGTTTTAACGGGCTTTTCAACAAAGTTTATAGCAGTAAACCATCTAGCCCAACAGCTGAACGCAGAGTTGTGTATCTCCGTTTATGATTTTTGGGATTTGATAGTATAGCCTGGAAAGAAAATTACGTGACTGCATAAAAATTATTTACACGTATGCTGGATCATGTAATATTAAAACCTAGCATAACAATTCGTTCATTTTTCAAATTAATAGACAAACTGTCACTTTTTCTTAGTTTTTCTGTTGTATATAAGTAACCAATGAAGACAATGTTCTACATCTCATACAGGAGAGATAAAGAAGGAAATAAAAGTCAGACGTCTCATATCACGCGAGTATTTCTTAAGCCTGGACAACGACTCACTGATCTTAACACTAAATAATTTTTTTATCATTTCCTTTATGCCGACCATGCATGAAGTAACTAGTAAAAGCCTCAAAATTCTATCATCTAGTCATCAATTTCATTTGAAGCTCTAGAATCAATCTTTATTCATGAACAAACCCCAAGCCTGAATGATCATGCTGCTTCTATATGCTGAACTTTTTTCAACTTATAGATATATCGAAGGATCTATTTTCCAGTGTACATACAGATTCTTCAACATCGAAGGTGTATTTTGTGTCTTCAAATTTTAAAATATGCTAACATACTCTCACTGAATACGATTTATGGAGTATCGAAAGCATGAAATCAAATGAATATACTATTTAATTTTAAAAAATTGCCTTTCATTATTATTTCCGTCAAGGAGGTTATGTTTTAGTCGAGTTTATCGGTCTGCCACTAAAATGACTCACTATGTTGTGAACGGATTTCGTAATACTTACAGGAATTATTGAGTATGTCAAAAGGAACAGACGATGAATAACTTTTTTTTCAGCCGTTTGTTGTATGACTATATGTTTTTTCTTGGCAACTCAAGTCGGCAAATTATAAACGGAGTTTCATGGAAACTACAGAAAATTTTAGCAATGTTACGCGGAGCATTTGACCAAATTTTTGTGTTGATTTTTTCTTCGTTTGCCTGTTTGATTGTATGTTTATTTTGCTGTTTTTAACAACATAACCCTAAATGCTAAGAACGGATTTTTATGAAGTTAATAGCAACCGTTGAGATGAATAAGAAGCATAAGTAACCAAATTTTGGTGTTATTTAATTCACTAGTTTGTGTATGATTGTCTATTTGTTTGTGAAGACTTTATTCAGAAAGTCATGGATTGATCTTCTAGAGAGTTATAGGAACTGCTAGAAATGTTACCAGCAACACGTGGCTCACTTATGGCGGTGATCAAAGGGAATTCTTGAATTCGGGACCAATTTGAATTTTTCGTTAACATTGTATTGCTTTGCGGAGGCATACGGTCTCAAAGTTCTTTTCTGCTTTCAGCTGCTGTCATCCGCTTACAATAAATCTATTTTCTTCGCACTGCATGACTTCCAAAGATTTAAAACTCGGAAATTCGTAGATAGGAAGAAAATTGTTTGCCTCGATCGTATTTTAACATCATTCGAAGACGAATCGTGCAGGTGTGATGCGTATTTTGTAGTAAAATCCATAGTACAAACAGGGATAATAAACAGGTCCCTAACAGAGTAATTACCGTCATTTTTAATATTCTGGTACTCTAGTACGTATAATATGATGTTAATTGAGGTTCCGTGTGTCCATTCACCTGTACATCGGTCTGCACGTTACGCTTTCAGTATTAGATATGGGAGTTCAACATTCAAGAGTCTCTGAATCTGGAAGGAAGGAACATCAACCATAGCTGTATTGTTTGCTTCTTGAAGACATTTTAGCTTATTTCGACATGAAGACTTAGACGTTTCCTACGTATTTCACTGTCTTTCAACATTTATAAACTTAATGTGCTTTTGGTTCCACTGAACCATCCCTGTATCTCTTAGTATATACGTTATGCTTTCAGAATTATGAAAAATAGAGTACATATTTGATACGGTATCGGCAGAGAAAAACAGATCTCAATTTATACTACTCTCCCCTCGCAAGTAGTAGATGTATTGTGTAATTTGGAATATACTGCATATTTCTGTCTTCATCATGCTACTGGTCCTGGCATACATAAGTAATGACATTTTTGTACCGTGAGAATTCCCTTTGTCTCAGCTCTTTATAACATAATATTATGCGGAAAGTAAGACGGGAGAAGTAGGATAAGGATTATGATGATTCGGATAGAACTTTTTTGCAAATTTAGCTCACCAAAGTAAGTTTCTCCCTGATAAGTCGCTTTCTATTAAGATAGGCAGCCTCTTCTACATACTCCAAGCTTCTCTGTGGCCTCTCATATTGTGGGAGTTTTGTGCCATGATTTTGTTTCCTGTACATTTTTTGTGAGGTTGCCATTCCATGCCTTCATTATCACTGGTGCTCATTTCTTTCTTCAGCTTTGCTTCTTCATTGGCATTGATACAAAACGTGCCGAATAGAGTTCAAATTTTGAATTCTTTGCCGCCAATGTTCATCTGAAGACGCGCAGGTGCTGTATATTTTTTAGTAGATACAGTTCGTTCTTCATTCCGTATGTTTATAGCCAATTTGAAAGTGTGAGGTTAGCGAATTTGAAAGTGTGAGGTTTATATTTTGTTGCCAGGTTTGTTGTCTTTAAATATGGAACTAATTAGGGCGTTCGTTGCTATAACAGGGAGGGACTCTAGCTTCTATGAAAATTGGTACTGGTGGCTCTCACATCCTTCTGTGTGTAGTAAATAAATCGTGTACACGGCTGTCAAAATATAATACGAAAAGAGCACAGCTATGGTTGAAGTTTCTCACACCCAACCAGCCGAAGTCAAAGCGTCTGCACAGTTGAATGTTCTCCGATCTAATACTGAAAGCTTAACTTATAAACGGCAGGATGGTCATACGCCCGTACGTTTGAAACCACAAACAGAATAATATTTATGGATTTGCCACAGCAGCTGATCTATGTGCTGTCGTTGGTGAGCCAATAAAAAATTGCCACAACCATTAAACTGTATACGTGAAAGTTTCAGAGATAGAAGCAGATAGTTATTTTTGTTACCTAAAAATATTAACATAATGTTATCGGAACACACAGCCTGGATTGAAAGTGTAATGAGAACAAGTTTCGGGCAATAGATGCAAAGAATACTAGTGGTAAACTTAGATAGATGTATTTCAACCTACAGAGGAGGATTACAGTACAAAAAACTAAGCACATATAACACGAGGAATAATAATTCTTTTCCTGCAATTATATTTAACGACGTCCGTTCTATCAGCGTAATCAGTTTCTACTCCTCCACATTTAGAAACAAACTCAGAAAAATTTCTTTTTTTCGATGAACACTTCCAAATTATCCTTAACACAAAAACATTCATTGATATTCAAAAGCAGGGCTTGAGACAAAATCTTGGAAGCAAGTCTCTGTCAGCTGCATAGCTACTGCAGCTCTGCAGCAAAGCTAAAATCACTAAATTGTTTGATCATTTTTCCAGCAGAGCGGACATTGTTTGAGCCTTGGCGCTAAGGGAGAAACTCCCGTGTCGAACAAACGCGCGACAGCGTTGTAAGCTGATTAATTTAAATAAGTTCTACGGCACGCAGCGCAACACAGCCCCGCCATATCTCTGCCTTGGATACTGTGGCAGTGAACTCTTCCAAACAATAAACCGTAGTTCTGTAAATAGAGAGATTTGCGATTCGCTCGAGCGAATGGAAAAATCTGTGTTTTTTTTCAGATTTATGGTAATTATTGCTATTCGTGTTTACTGAAAAAAACAATGACGAATTAAAATTATTTAAAAAATTAGTACTTTGGCCTAACGAAGCTAAGTAATGCAACAATAGGACATGGACCTGATTTCCATGGTGAGAGGAGAGAAGGAGCCACATTGATTTCACCTTAAAAAAAGTAGAATCGTCATTATCCAAGTTACTGTTGAATATCACAAGGCATCTCCAACAATAAGACTGCATATTTTATTAACTTCTCTAATTTTCAGGCGCTGGTCTACCTCAGTTTCCGTTAACTATTTCCACAGAAATCAACATTAGTTTCCAAGGACAAGCACTAATATAATTTCCTATTGAATCACTGCGAAACGAGCTGCAATATTCATAGAGACATTAAGGCAGGAATGAAAAGCGGGAGCATGTAGGGGAATAAATTCAGCGAGGGTTGTGTCACGAGAAGATTAGAGCGACGGGAAGCAATTTGGTTTGAAGGAACCAGCGCAGAGACAGCCTTGTATGGGTGCTCCAAGATGGGCCAGCATGGCAACACAGCCACTCATGCTCACCTCAAATGAGGTGTCTTGCTGGAGCTGGAATACCATAACTGAGTCCAGTGCCACGATGTAACCGGAAAGCTTGAACATTAAATTTTGACGATGAGATTTGGCACATGGCAACTCAGCCAATCATTCTCCGCCCGAATGAGAAGCAAGGTGGCTGTCTGCAGTTGCAAGACTGTGACTGTTTCTATGGAATACTCCGTCTCGACACTGGCAAGGTAACAAAATTTTCCCACTTCATGAAACAATGACAGCATAGCAACAAAACCAATCTTGGACACCTCAAGAGGAGCAGGGTCCATTGTCTGACGCTGAGGAAGCGTTGCGAGCTCCAGTACTATAGACTTGACGTGCTGCTGTTCACATAAAATATTATACTAGTGGTTTTTCTAATGAGGTACAAGAAGTGCTGGGAGTGAAGGAATGATTTAAAAGCATTTGAGGCGCTTCTACGCTATATTAAATGTTTCCCATTCTACAGAGAAAATTCCGTTTTACGACTTTCGCCCACATTGTTAGCCGGTAGAAATATATTAGTAAGAATTTTGATATTCAGGGGAGATATCTGCGAAAACTGTGTATGCACTGACAAAAATAACAAACTACTAGAATTATAGTTCAACCAGATGAAACCTATTGATCTGCCAGTGGAGCAAGAGAGGCAGCACGACTGGATTCAGCGTGTATCAAATAACAACCTAGTGTTACCGGCTGTTAAATATATAGAGGTAAGGAATTTATAAGGGCTATAGCGGGATCCGTGGATATTCCACGGTTAATAAATGTCTTCATTTTCTAATACGTACTTAATCTAAGCAACGCTTTTACAATTTTTCTTAGTTTGATCTCATCTAGATCTTCTAACGTAACCCTACCCATTCAAGGGTAAAACGTCACTTAACCCACGACGAACTCTGTCTAACGTAACGTTGCCCGTCCATCCTGGCTTCTAACGACTCAGCTAACGTCATTCGCGAATCCAATGCTCGATATCCATCTCGAAAAAAATCCTATAGCTAACGCTCCTCATTTACCATAACACTCTTCATCTAACATAACAATCCTCATCTTACCAAGCACTTTTCAGTTAACCTAAAGATACTCAAGTAATCAAACGTTCCTCGTGCAACCAAACCGACCCCTTTAAACTTATGTCCTTCATCTAACACTGCTGTGTCTAGCCTAACGCTCCTTATTCAACATAACGCTCCTTATTCTTTATTCAACCTAACACACCTAGTCTATCCTAACCCTTCTTATCTAACCTAACGTTCCTCTTCTAACCCTACGCTGCTCATATAACTTTACATTTCTTATCTAACCATACGATCCTCATCTAACGCAATGCTTCTAATCTAGTACCTAATGCATCTGATCTAACTTAATACTTTTCATTTTACCTGATGCACCCCTTAACGCAGCCAAACGCTCATAATCTAACCCGATCATATTTCCTAAAGCTCATCTGACATGAAGCACTTCATCTAACCTCACCTAACGCTTCTACTGTGGCGTGATGCTTCTCCTCTAACCTAAGACTTTTCGTCTAACTAAAGGATTGTTTTCAAACCTAATGCTTACAATCTAGCTTACCGCACTGCTCTAACGCTCCTAATCTAAACTAACACATTGCATCTGATATAAAAATCTGACGCTTTATATCTACCCTAGCGCTCAGTCTAACTTATAATCTTCAGTCAGCCTAACGCTCGACCTAACATGACGTTCTATATCTAATCTAACGGTTAGAAGGACCCGTGGAAATTTAGGGGTTGTCTTTTTTGAAGCTACACTGCTACACATCCTGGCTTAGGCCTACCGTATCTTCTGTGATCTACGACTCTTGATACTTTTTGAATACCTCACACACCTTGTTTATTTACAGTAATATATTTAATCTATTCCGGCTCACTTTGTCTACTTTAACACACTTCGCCTACTTTAATGGCCTAAGTTAAAATAATGCCCGTCACTCGTTTACTCACCAACACAACTCAGCAGGCGCATACAAACACACCTCATTTAATATACCGCCTATTGTTCATCCTCAAGCAACTGGACGAACTTTTCGCAGCCTATCTAAGCTCACACACTTCTTTTTACCTAAAGTGAGCACAATGTAAGCATCCGTAAGGGAGCAAACAATCCGATTATTATTATCGTCTGTCACACACAGCTTGTCTATCCTATTGCGCATCCTGTGACCATAAAATGCGCCTTGTGACTTATAGCACCACAAATCTAATACAGTACGCTGACTGAAGCAAATTAACAGACACCAGCATACATTGAATCTTAAAGTTATACTTTTTGAAAAATACATAGCATTTATTCTTCTATTGCCGTGGCTAAACAATGAAATTTAATTTCCTTGCTCGACAACCATAGCATTATCCATTTATTTCTATAATACATATGCTTACATTACCTGCATGATATTTGGACCTTCAAAGTTATAAGTTCGCTCAACTATTTTACCGGTACTTTCAATGTCTCAAGAATTTACTCTTTCATCCTTATGACTTTCTATCCCACACTTAGCTGCGAGATCTGTTGAATTTCCTTGCTTAGTAATCACTTATTAGTTGATTACTCTATTTACCGTGAATACGTTCACACCTGACCGGTTTATCAATGAACGTCTTTTCTTGAACATTCCGTATTTCTCTTAGTAGCAGCAGACTAAAGCTTCTGACTTTGAGTCTAATGGCCGCTGGTTCAAACCCTACCAGGAAGGCAAGTTCCTCGCGGCGCTTGACGGGATCAGTCAGCTTCCATTCTGAGAACTGCTGTGGATTTACCAACCTCTTCCGGCAATGGGGAGGGTCGGAGTGCAGATTGTTGCAAGGAGCCTTCCGCCACTAGCGCTATAGCTCTAGACAATCTTTGATCGACTGCAGCCGTATACTCTTTTGGGACCCGTAGGCCTATATCTGCAGCGCAAACCAGTGCGTGTGGGTTTCCCTTTGCAAGTAAACCAACTCATAAACAAATGAAAATGGACAGGAATTCCTCAAGTATTTGTGCATGGAAATGTGCGACAATTTCGTCACTGTTTCGTGTACGTTATTAATTAAGCTCGTAGACAGGATTCTGGTTTTCTAAAGCTAGCTGCAGCCCTAAAAACCTTCGCTGATCTCGTGCGATGACTGCAAAGCTGAGATTGAGAGAGCTAGAATGAGCAGGAAATTACAGCAATTCCAGAGAGCAAGAGCTTTGATGTTCAATAACACCTGAGACTTGTTTCATACAAATGCAGCTCAAAAATTGTGAAGAGCCAAAACTACGAAAAAGGAAAATGACGAAGCGCCCAACTTTGTTTCAAGCAAAAAAAAAAAGCATCTGCTACTAACGATGACCTACAAGCAGTAGCAGCCTATAAAAGTTTGAAGCGTGACTTGTGCAATTCAATTCTGAGCTGGCATCCAAGATACCCAAAGTTTCCCCTATCTAATGCTAAGAGCGCAACGGTAATACTGACGCAGCAACGAACAAACCAAGGAAGGAACGAAGGGAGGAACAAACAAAATAGGACGGTGTAGGCAGGGTTTATTATTTCGAGTTTGCCTCATGATTCTGCCAGATGCATACAGTGCATACACCTGTTTGCCTTCAAACTGAAATACTGGAAAAGGTAAGTCCAGCCAGTGTAGTTCGACAGAGCTCTACCAAATAAAACAAGTTCTTAAACAGTTTAACAAAACTATTTACTGTTACCAATTTTTCTACGCTGCAATTCAGACACTGTTAAAACAAATATCTAAGGGACCGGAACGGCCCCAGACCCTCGTTTCAATACCGAGTATCCCTCCGGATTGTCGGAATACTGGGAACTATTTTTGTAACCCCCGACACTCAAGTTCTGGCTACGGCCATTTCATAGGCGGAGAGTTGCCTGCCTCTGTATACTTTACAGTGTATTCAGTAATGAGGGCCAATGGTTGCTTTCTTTTCTTTTTATCATTCTGGTCTATGGCAAAAACACTCGAGCTGTGGCTGACACCCATAAGTCATAGGTAGACTGTAAGGTGACACACGCGTCATATCGGTCTATGTTATATTTCTGATATACGAGCCTTCAAGTCGACCGTGGAAGTTCTCTAATGGAATCATCTCAACAGCGCTCTGGCCGTTTTGGTGTTGCTTATGCCCTACTTGAGTACTACTACCAGTCCATGGCCGCCCAGACATGTAGTTTTCATAGTAATAATCCGTTATGATTTTTGGCTAGAGCAACTTTACGAGTAGTGTAAGGAAGTATGTCACTAGGAATTTTACCCTGCCGTTCAAAACAGCTGATGAAAATTTTGTTTTTCCGTTTCGATAATGTACATGCAATCTGCGAGTCATATGTAAGCCAAACTTTTATTAAATATTCCGGAAAGTCAGCGATGGGACCAATCACGGTCACTGGACAGTGGGCATAGTACTATTGGTTCGTTGAAGCCTGTTCGCTACTCTCATATTTCAATCGCGATTCTTTTGGCGCAGGGTTAGAAAGTAATCTCTATTAACTTGGAAATTAAATGAAATCGGCAATTATTTAATGTCCACATTACAAATGAAAACTAAGTTCTAATTTGTGAGTAGCGAACTGAAGTCAGTCTGATCATATTACTCTTTGTGACTGTGAATGGTTTTCCATAGTTGTTTGCCCTAATCGTTTCTACATAAGAAATAACGACTTTCATACATATATCATATTTATTCATGATTTCTCTTGTTGTTTGAACGTTTTCCAAAACTCTATAAGATTAAGACCACCGACGACATTGTCGTTAAAATCGCTGGAGAAGACGGCCTTGTGCTTGGTCAAGCGTTGCACGAGGCTCAATGTACGCTGGTCCTTACAGCTGCTGAGCAGCACAACCTGCCTTTCGTGACGTGTAGAAAATTTGATTAATTTTAAGAACAAATTCGGAATCACTTTTGAAGTAAGAATGAGATCTGAATCATAGATACGCCACGATATCAGACCCGTCGATTTTTTTTTTCGGGTAAACAGAAAACTGCTTCGTTAAAGAAAAAATAAAGTTGGAAGAAATACTTGTTGCAGCGAAATCTTCGTGTCTTCGCCCTTCTGGGTCTTCCGGTACTGTGAAGAAAGTCTTACCTCATGGCTCCGTCGATCATCTGCTTAATGTTCGAGTGCACTCAGACCAGCTGTAGTTTGAATGCGGGAAAAAAATAGAAACTTGATGCATCAGAAAACTAGGAGAAGATGTAGATATCTTCATTGCTTAGGCTTCAACGTTTGCAGAGCAAGAAGTGCAGTCAGACATGAGGTTGCATTTTTGGTATCAACTATAACCTGGTAATTTTTTCCCTGTTTTTAAAGAGCGTCACAGAATCGCCACCGTATCCTTTTTTTGCCTAATCCACTGTACTTTATATTTAATTAGAGCACTCTAAGAGCGCATACCTCCGCCAAGCATGGCAATGCTAACGAAAAATTCAAATTGGTCCTGCAATTAGGATTTCTCCTTTGTTATCATTCAAATTTGGTCATTTATTCCCTTAACAGTTAATACAGTTTTTGTAATTTACTTGAAGATCTGTCAGTAACTTTCTGAGTTATGTTCTGGCAAACACTTTGAGAAATATTTGTCAAACGCACAAACGGATAAACCTATAGTCACTAAAATTTGGCAATTTCAGCGTTTCCACATTTCCAATAATTCCTACAAATTTCTTGAAGCTCCATTGATACGTTTTTGATTTATACTCCTGACAAGCGTTTTGACTAATATAAGTTTAACGCACAAATGGACAAACCAGTCATCACCCAAATTAAATTTTGGTTATTTGTATCTCTTACCGCATTGAACAATTTCTGCAAATTTATAAAGATCCGTTCATAATTTTTATCGCCAGCGAAAGAAGTGAGAGAGCTGATAACACATGCACAAATTTGTTGCAAGACAAATTATAATGGAGGGTACAGCAGTCTGCTGTCCCCACCGCCAAAACTGCGATGCCTCGCATTACAACTCCTGTAAAGTTCGCATTGCGTCGCTTGTTGCGCTCTGTGGGCCCCGTCCTTCATATGGAAAGAAATTCAGGCATAAGAGGTGGAGATACTCTTTAAGGAAAGTTTTTGAATCCACCATACAATCTACGACATCGTTCATGAGTCAGATAGAGGCCGATATTTATGGAGCGCCGTAACCTTGATACAGACGTCGAGTGCACGTAAGAATTGAAATTTTATTCACCTGGCCAGTATCAGTAGCTAAGACGATTGAAAAAAGCACACTTCTTCTTCACTTGAAGATAGGATAAAAGTTAGAGCGAGCGCTGAAGCCTTAATTTGATTGCATATATCAGTGATGTGGAAGATGAAGCTGAATTTTGCTGCATGAACGTGCATATTATATTCAAAAGTGATACGGGAAACGCAAGTGGATTACGTAACTCAGATATATTTCCCCGTGTTTACATGCAAAGTGTTGAATATTTCTTGAGAAGCAAAGAAGTTTTTGATGGTGACTACTTACGGGGATTTGCCACAGGAGTGGAGAGTGAAATAATGTGAGGTATATGGCCAGCTTAATAAAAGCTGTTTTTACGACGGCGAAGAACATGGTGATGTTGACCCTATGGGTCACAGGCATTGGGCAGTCTAGTAAATACTACCACATGACTTAATAACCACCAGGAAGCAAAGAACGTAACATTATGTTCTTTGCTTCCTGGTATCTTACTATTAGCAGTAAATGTTTCATACGTTGGGGTTCAGAAATGCCACACCATAGTAAACAAAACGAGTTTTGATTACCAAATCAGTGTTAAGAAACTGAAAACTCACGCAGCTGCATTAGAGCTGCACAAAACTTTCCAAACAAACCGCCAGTAGCGCAGTCTTCTCGCCTTCAGGTGTATATTCTGGCGGGCCCTATCCACGCCAGAATATACTGCAAATAGGCCTCACCAAGAGCTGTCCTGAGTGCCTTCTCAACAGGAGATGGTGCAACTGACAGCAGTTCCTGGTGACGAGGTTAGCTCTTAGGCTGCCTACACACGGAGCGTTTTTTCGATGGGCGTCGTTTACGACGATCGTCGTAAAACGCCTTTTACGACGATCCAACAGTAAATACTGTACATACGCAATTCATTATTGCATGCATATATGTACAGTACTGTTTGTACAGTAATTTATGATAGGTAGCTACTGCACTCCGGAATCACTCTTAAACATGTTATTTTGGGCCATACATATGTCGGCTTCCGGACGAATCTCTATACAACGGAATGCTCAGGTGTATAGCGATAAAAGTCCGTTATATAGGGATCTCTTTATAAACCGAAAATCTCCTTATAACGGACGAAAAATTTCTGAGGCTCCCTCCGAGGTGTTCGTTATATAGAGAGTTTACTGTAGAAACAAAACCTGTAGCATTATTCTGCTTGTGGTTTCAGCTGTTCATTCACTCATTCATTCGTCTGCTTGTTACGCTATCAGTATTTGATGGTGGAAATTAGGATAGTGATAACGTCTCCGGAGGGAGAGACAGCGAGTTAGTTTCAACATTTAGCTGCTCATAAATGCGAATACCTACACTGAATCGTACCAAACCAGAGCTTGGACAATTCGTGCCTACTTGTCTTTTCAACCATTCCTAGGAATTTGTGAACCGATTTCGATACTTACGAGTGGATGCACCATCTCTGAGTGCTCTCGTCAGCCAGTTGTGGCCACTTGAGTTCCGAAATTTAATCGAGTTTTTGATGCTCAGAAAAAAAACTGACGCGCACTTCTGTAACTGTACCTCCGTGGTCTTGCTAAATTTTGTTCATTCAATTAAAACTGCAAAAACTAGGGCATTAGTTAGCGACCGCTTAACGCAACCTTAATTCCCGTACACACTATTGCATGTGCCTGCCAAATTTATCGGACGAATATTGTGCGGCATCGTCGGCATTATCGGACAGTGTACGCAACGGACGATTTGTGAAGATGTTTGAAAACTTTGTTGCTGCCGCTACTTGAACTGCTGATAACTTATTTTAGGTACCAGTGTTTTAAGCCGTCAACGATGACGTCAAAGTATTTCTGCTAAGTTCTCTTCATCGGTCTTAATTTCTTTAATAATTCGCTCGTGAAACTGTACCACAAATACTAACTTCAAGGAGCATAAGAGATCAAGAGATGAAGATTCTCAGCCTAAATATATTCCGCTGAGTAGCGCAAACCTTCCTTTCTTTCGGTGGCATGCAGCACTAGAGCAGCACCCTGAGAGCGCATATCTCTCATAAGCAAAGAGATGTTAATGAGAAACTGAAGTTGGTTCTGAAACCAGGATTTTTCATCATTACCAAAATATGGTCATTTGTATCTCTTCACTTTCCTGACAGTTTTTGCAACTTACTTGGATATCCGTCCAAAACTGCTTCACTTATACTCTGGCAAACATTAATTAAGATAACCATAAGATCAGATAAACAAACAGGTGAACAGATCATCACAAAAAACTTTACTCATTTGTACCTCTCAACATTCGTAAATGTTCCTGCGAATTTCATGGCAATCCACTCTTCACTTTTTGAGTTATGTTACTGAGAATCACAAACAATAAACAGATTAACCGGAAAGGCAGATCGTCACAAAAATTTGGTCAGTTACTACTCATAACATTGCTAACATATCCTGCAAAGATCATGAAGATCTGTTGATACATGTTTGAGTTATGTTTGTTAAGAAAGAATCTTGTTGACAAACAGCTAAACGGAATTCACCAAAAGTTAAGCATCTGTGCCTCGTAACATACCTAGCAATACATGTAAGTTTCATGAAGATCTGTCCATAATTTTTTGAGCTATATTGTGACAGACAGAGACAAACGCTGACAAAAATATCGCCTCCTTGGCGGAGGTAAATATTTATTCTTTTTCAAGTGGCCCTTAAATATCACTCGTAATCTAAAATAATATCGGCTCCGTCTCTGTGATGCGCAGTAATATTATTTGGGCGAAATTCTCTTGTTCAAGCGAAAAGATGTTTCGTTAATAGAAGCAATCAGGTTTAAACAATTAATTGCTGCATCGTCATCGTGTTTTAAGCCCGTCTGCGCTGTTCAACAGTTCCCTTGAATATTTTACCGTGAACTCACAGCAGCTGAACTGTGGATAGGGGAACAAAGTGAGAAGTAAGTTGTACGAGAGTGTTTCGGGGAGTTGTGAATATCTTCATTGCTTATATTTCTACGTTGACCCTGCATGGGTGCATCCAACTATGAGATTACAATACTTATAGCTATCATCGTCAAGTTCACGCATATCGGTTTTGAATAGAGCGTGATAGGATGGTCTTTATTAAAGAGTTTGATACTGTCGTTGAAATCGTGAATAAGACAGTGTAGCAGCGTATCTGATATGTGTACATATTGCAGCTCTTTTTTATTTTTCTTCAGCCCAATTCGCTCCGTGTTATCGATTATTTTCACTTCAGAGGGTTTCTCCTTTAGATTGCGGAG
>LQNS02278091.1:24887417-24902417 GCA_001587735.2 Parhyale hawaiensis | reverse complement strand
GAAATACATGCACTGTAAGTTTCTAACAGCAATTTTATTCCACTGTGATTCAGATTGAAGCAAGCATGTTTGACGTGTAATATGGAAAAGAGGTGCACAATGCCTGTACCTACGTACTTTAGATGGTGGACCTCCTGCAAATAGCTTATAATACTCCAGGCATCTCGTTTTCCATGTCATTATAAGAAAATCTCAATATCGTCTAGGGAATATAGCTATGTTTTCTTCTCTTACTTTTGCATGTGAAAATCTGGGACACTTACAGCTCTCGTCCAGTTGTTGTATTGCACCAGCGACTGACCGACCGTACGTGTTTATAATCCAAACATCACCTCAGCAGCTCTGCCTGCGCTTCTCACGTACAAACGAAACTGAGAGAAAGTGTGAGACTGCAAGCGTTACAGGAGTTACTGTTATGTTGCCGTCTACACTACTAGCCGGGGGAATCTAACCTTTCAGCTGTCTGACTGACGTAAATATTTTTTCCAACAATAAGATAAAAAAAAAATTGTAACCATTTATCTGTTCTCTGACTAAGGCTATCGCAGTCTCGAAGTAAGCACTTGTTTCGGCGACACTGGAGTTCTAAAAAATTGCAGAGCATGTAGTGCGTCCTGACATCCTCCTGTCGCATAGGTGAAGAACCGGCGTTGGTACCCCAGGCAGTGATTTGCTCGGTTGCAGTGTGTTGGAATACGAATACGCTTCAAGTCGTTGGGACATACGATCATAAGAACATTAAGTGAAGAGAACTGCAGGTACCGATGTATACTGACTGCACTCGCGTCGTACGTAAGCGTTGACTAGTCGATCCGTCAATTTAAACGCAAATCTTGAAACCTCCCGCTCCTGGATTCCTAGAACAAGAGATGCATTAATTTTGCTATTATAACACTACAGGTAACAGGGAAAATGGCAGCATAAACGATACATATATATTCAATTACCAGCAGTGTGCCGCCAGTGTACTTCCCCCCTCGTTGCCTGAAGTCAGCGCATCTGTCGCTCGCTGTCCCCGCAGGACGCCGCAGTCCAACACCTCGCCAAAATCAGCTCCCAATTAATCGATAAGACGGGAGTTGAAAGGTTAGGACGCGTTAGCACAGCACTAAAGGGCGACTATATAAGGAACGACTTCCCAGTTCGTAAATTTCAGTGCGCGGCGAGCCACGATAGCTGCTGGAGGAGGAGGGAGTGCCGCTCTGACAGCGAGGTAAGTGAGGCCGTCGTCTGTTGCCGAGTGCAGAACTCCAGGCGGATGCTGTCAGTATATTTAACGAGTTCATTAATCAATGCAGTGTAGTTAACCTCGCCTGAAAATTATTCTATTATTTACCCTAATCGTGAAATTTTTCTTGCTGCTGTCACAGCCTTATGTATGATAGTGAATTATTGTTACACATGCCATTGCCAGATGGAAACGATATTAGATATCCGTTATTGTGATGCGAGTGTATCCCGCCGTCAGAAATATGACAGTAAGACTCAGCTCTTTATTACTCATGCCCATAGTCGTGCTTCCACTGTAAAATTTAGCGTTCGTCTGTAAAGGACACCTGTCATTCAAGCAAATTGAAGTCGGATGGTTTAAAAAAGGCTGATGTAAATAAAGTTTTTTTTCGTATGAAGTGAAAATGTGAGTCAGTCCTCCGCTCGGTGGTCGTTTTATCAGTATTTACGTTAGTTAATTCGGATGACGAAGTTCTGCCTAGCTTATCTCCATACAGGAACGCGACACGATGTACAGTATGTACTATGCAACTGTCAAACTCTGCGGTAAAGACCACTATGCTTTGATCTGGCTAGCTTTCTATTTATCTGTCTGTTTTCTGCTACGTTTGTAGAAAACAGAGGGGTGAAAATTAGGTAAGTTTGGAGTTTGAGGTCATCCTGCAAGGCTCTGTTGTGGACCGCTGGGAGAAAATTAAGCCAGTTTATTGAAGATTGCAATATATCGTATCTTCAGATTTGAATGCATTTCTTGCCTTTTCAATGTTGAAATCCAAGCGATAAAGATAGCTCAAGCTTCTCTAAGCAGTCGTATGCATTTTGATTTTCACTTTCTTCTCATATCTAAGTTTGCGTTGCTCCGAGTTTTCGCACAAATTGAGGAGATAAGCAAGGAAACAGAGAGTAAGACATTCGTTAGAGTAGAGTATAACTATAAAAACTGGCCAAGAACAACATGGTTTCATTGCAGCAAATTCAATTTAGTTTCTTTTTTTGATGAAGAAGCTTCTCCCTTGAAAAAAATTGGCATATGTATATGATATCGAAGTGTATTTATGATACGAAACGAAATTAATTTTTTGAATGATGCCTGAGTACCCACTGAAACAATATATATATATATTTTTTATGACACCGAATAGAACGAAGGGTTACGCTGGTGAACAGAACTTAGTAGACACTTGGAGTGCATCCTTCATATGTTGATAAGTAGCAAAATTGTTATGAATAAAGTTGTATCATCAAAAATCATATACCGTCATTTTTGATGGCCGGGTACGTAGATTATTATGTTTAATATAATACAACTGGTCTCTATTACACTGCTTTGAATGGAGGGTGGCTGTTGCCCGTTTTACGGACTTAATTTTTGCAAAGTGTATTGTCCGTATATTGATTACAAACACAAGTTTTTTTTTGTGGTGGAACTCATTATTGACTGTGGCATAGCCCGAGAGTGAGAGCTGTTGGACTCAATGACTTCCTAATATGTTCTCTTGCACAAGCGGTCCCTCCTTCAGCTGTTGCTAAAATCTAACTTGTGATTTCATCTTTAATGTTTATAATCGTATCTTTATGGAAATATTTACTAATCGGGTGCTATGTATATTATATAGGGAAGCGGTGAAGATGTGAACTGGCCGTTACATTTGTATTCACGTTCTGCTGGAAGAAATAAATACCTGTCATCTACATCAGGATGTTCCGTCATCAGGACTAGAGGTTTCGTTTCAGTGACTTCACACTATATATCGATGGCTTAGAGCTAGAAGAGGTTATGTCCATTCGTGGCGAAATTGGGTTTTACTCACGAAGTGGGTAAAACCCACTGGCATAGACACTTGTGACACTAAAAATAAACCTCACAAGCACCCACTTGAGTAAAACAAAATTTCACCAAAAATGGACAAACACTTCTGGCTCTAAGCCCTCGATTAATTTGTTTCTTCTCCGTACATATTACAAAAAGGTTGGAACGTTCAGCTGCATCATTGCAAACACAATTGTTTGATTTTATTAATAGCAGGACAAGTGCTGCGATGAAAGGCATTTTCAAATAGTAATATATTTCTTTTCATATGAAGCTTCCGATTGTTCATGAATCGTCTTCAGGAAAGAAAATTGGGACAATTTGAAATGAGACAAATCAATGTACATCTTCGATTTATCTAATATACTGAAAAATTTTATAATAAGATATCTATCAATTTAGAATAAATTGTTCAGTAGAAGACGCATGATCGTTCTTAATTTGGGATTTTTCGTCCATAGATATTGATACTATGAGTTTGAAGTCAAATTGATGGCAGGATATTAGAATTTTGAAGTTTTTACTTGTTATTCTACTAATAAAGTTAGTAGCTCCCTGTCCTGTTCTAAACGAAATGTATTGATGTTGAAACATTCTGACTTTTGCGTACTTCCTTGCCTCTCCTAAATAGGATGCAAAACAATGTCTGCGTTGATACTTATAAACGACAGAAGCAAGCAAAAGTGGCAATACCTATGTCTTTAAATTTGAAAAAAATGAGCTAATACTTATAGTAAGCTAGATTTAATATTATACTAACCTGAGTATACGGTAGAACCTTTCAAGGAATGACGAAATTTTCTTTTTAAGATGAGATCTTCATTATCCTAAAAATGGCAAACTGAGATAAATGATTTTGCATTCAACTGTTGGATTGGATGGCTTTCTGTTGTAAATTTTGTTGAGAGTCCTGCGAAAAACATGCTGAATTAGTGTAGCTGAGAAGTAATTTGGTATGAAAAATTTTCTAAGCCGTTGAGGTTCCAAGTAGAATTTAGTCAATTCTGAGCAAATCCTGAAAGCCCGAACGATCATGCAGCTTATTAAATTTGTCTTAAATTAAGGTAATGAAACAGTATATTTCAACCCAAGACCCGTGAACGTTGTTATCTTAAAGATAGAAGTAGTAAAGAATCCGTTGTTTTTATCCATTATTATATCTAAAAGCTTAGTTTATCAATAGTTTTGGTTTCACTGGTGAATTGAATAGCTGAATATTTGGAATTCAAATAGTCCAGAAATTTTTAAACATGGTTTGGATGATCAAATATGAGAAATGTGTCATTGACATAACAGCGATAGAGTTTTGGCTTGAACTCTGGAGGACAGTTTTTTAATTAAATATTTTTATGAAAACGAAGAAAAAAGTCCAAGCCAAAATTCCACCGCCGTTATGTCGATGACACTTTTCTTATAGCTATTTGATCATTCAAATCACGTTTCAAAATTTCTGGACTATTTGAATTCGAAACATCCAACTATTCAATGCACTAGGGAAACCGAAACTAATGTTGAACTATTTTCTTCTTGTATGTAGCAATCTATAAAAACAGTGGATTCTGAACAACTTCTGATTTTAAGAAAACAACGTTCACGGGTCTCGGGTTAAAATATGATTCTGTCGTACCTTCTTATCTTAAAACAAATTTAATTAGCTGCATGATCGTTGTGATCGTTCGGGATTTCAGACTTTGCTCAGTAGGATCATAATTCAATGTAGAATTTCGACGGCTCAGAAAATTCTGCAGAGAAACTTACTTCCCATTTATATAATAAATCTGCTTGTCCCTCAACTATTTAATTAGTCACTCAATAGCAACGTTGTTGGCGTGGAGTCAGTCAACGCATTTTAAAATCGTCCTGACATACATTGGGAGAGACATCCTCCACAGCTAAGAACTCCTCCTTCGGGAGTCGCAAACTCTTAACGGCCAAAGCTTCTTGGGCCACTTTAATCCGTCATCTTCTCTTTTCCGCTCCAACTACACAGTTTGACATCTTTAAGCTACGCATATTAGAGGCTATTAATGGTGCTTGCGTTTATTCATAATCGTCTCTTTGGCTGGGATTCTTCTCTCCCTTCTTTTGATTCTCTTTTCCCCAGTCCTCTATATCCTGCTAACATAATGTCAATAGCTCATAAAGGGCCGGGGCATAAGTTCCGTTGTCTCTTTGGGAATGGGCCTATTGGTTCGTCTACTGCTGCCTATCTAATCCAATCTTGTACGAGCCAAGGAGCTTTAATGGGGAGGAGGGAGCCTTTCCGCTTTAGGTTTGCCCAGCAAGAGTTCCAACCATTCCGGGGTGGCTGTGGCGATCAGTTCATGGAAGTGAGTGCCTCTGGCACCCGGCGACTGTAAAGAACGAACACACATTAATATCATTGGTGGAAGTGACACGGGAGAAACAAACAAATTGATGTACTAATATGCGATTGGTGCATACGGCTACTGGCAGCAGCCACACCAGAAACTTGATCTTCACGGACGAGGCTCCTGGCTCCCTCCTTTCTATTAAACCTTCTTGGGACGACCGAGGCGCTTTCATGAGTATTAGATAGAGGAAAGTTTGGGTTGTCTTTACGTATCATGGAAAAGACCTGGACAGTAGGTGGAGCGAAAAAAAAACTTTCGAAATATTTTTTCCAATAGTGTGAATTTGATGCCATGTTGTATAGGATTGATTATGTTAAAAGGGTTTTCCAAAAATCTAGCATCTTGAGGTGCCCCAAGAATGTTGAAAATTATGAATTTTATACATTTTTATTAATATTTTGGAATTAAATAAAGTGCTGGATGGTCAAAACATTCATTTAAACATTTTTTAAAGTTGATTACACAAATTATACGCAACTACACTAAACTAAAAAACGTACTATAAGCTCCATAACAGTAATTAAAAATCTATAAAATTTGATAAAAAAACATTTAAATGTTATTAGCATGATACCACCTGAAGATGCTTGAATAGACATTGCAAAGTTAAGTATGTTAGTAGTATTATGAATTATTACAATAATTTTGGTATTGGATGTAGCTTCACAGTTTTTAATTATGATGTATAGATAAATGCATTTTAGAAATTTTATAAAATTTAATATTCATGGGGCAGCTCAAAATATTCATCTACACTTCTATAATTTTAACATGATTGTTTTGAGGCACTTTGGCAACATAATATCTCCATTGGAAGTCACATTTCAAAAAAAGTTGCTAAACCCCCCTTTTTCGCTCCACCCTACTGAGCAGGGATCAACAAGAGAATGAGTCAAGTTCTAATTTAACCTGGTACTGCTCAAGGAGCTTCTAATGGGAGGAGCAAGCCCAAGCACTATATCTGGGCGAGTAAACACATGGCTCTTTCACGTAATCGAAGCTGGCTTTTGAAGTCCTTAAAGTGACTGAAATGGCAGCGGTCAGCACATATAATTAAGGAAGATACAGACAGGCAGTTCTTCAATATTTTTGCAAGACAATCGTGTCTGAAGATTTATATCCCAGTGCTCACCCTGTTACTTTCACCATCAGATGGTATACAGGATACAAATTTCCATTACATACTTCCATCCGCTCGAAATTTCGTAGATGGCTGATGGCTATAAAAATTTGAGCTCAGGACTCCTTTCTATATAGGCTGCGTGAGGCAATGCCGCTCTCCGATTGGATATGCCACTCAGCCAGTTGAAGGGGAAAGTTTACTCGAAACGCTCCCGTAGGGTAAATAGAGAGGGTGCGCTCCTCCCTATTAGAACCTCCTTGGTACTGCTGACAGGTCTTAAGTCGAAGAGTTACTGCCTGGCTTGGAACATTCTTCTACCTTGGTATGCAGTATACGGGTCCGAGTGCAACATAATTATTGAGGAGCAGGTGTTTTATTCTGTCGAGCTTCCACAGATTCCTACAGTATTAGATAGGGGAAAGTTAGAATCATACGGGTTTGAGATTTTACTGAAGAACTCTGATTTTGTTCTTTGGAAGTTGCACAGCTCCCAGCTCTTCTAAATTAATTCAGAATTTGCTTCACAGGACTCAGGACACTCAACAAAATTTAAATTGTAGTCTATCCAATCCAACTGTTGAACGCAAGTCATTTATGTCAGTTTGCCCTTTATTATAATATATGAAAACTATAATCTTAAAAAAAACAACATTACCTCAGGTTCATGTGATATTAAAAACTAGCTTAAAAATCAGTTAATTTTTCAAATTTAAAGACAATGTGCCACTTTTGCTTGCTTCTTGTGTCGCTTATAAGTATCAATGCAAGCACTATTCTGCTTCCCATGTAAGAGAGCCAAGGAAGCAAATGAAAATCAGGATGTCTCAGCATCAAAGTATTTCATTTAGTTAAGGACAACAACAAAAAATTAATAGTAAAATATTTTATCAGTTCCTTAATGCTGGTCAGAGATGAAAAACTTCAAAATTTTATCATCCTGCCATCAATTTGACATAAAACTCTTAGCATAAACCTTTATACACAAACAATCCCCTAGCCTGAACCACCATGCATCTTCTACTGAACTTTTTATTTTAAGTTGATGTACTTCATAGGATACTATTTTCAATTATACTGGATACATCGAAGATGTACTTTGTTTCGTCTTATATCAAACTATCTCAACTTGTTTTCCTGAAGATGATTCATGAAGAATCAAAAGCTCAAAATTTAAAGGAATGTACTTCTCTTTGAAAATATCTTTAATTACAGCGTTTTCCTTGCAATCAATAATGATATCAATCTTTCCAAGTAATATATCAACTGTTTTGTAATGAAATGAAAGTTTTATTTAGATGCCAGCCGTTGTGTCAGGAGGCTTGTGACGAGTGTCGCATTGCATTTTTCGTTTTTTCAAATCTCTTTGGATGTGGAATGAATTTTAAGCTCAAAGAGCAGTGCACTCTTTTGCTGTTTAGAAAAAAAAAAGCGCTTTATCGACTCTCACGGCCCAAAAGACTATACCAGGTATTAATCCCGGTGAGGATTCACGTAGCAAAGCGTGATAGTAACTAAAGATTTTGGTTAAAACTTTTTGCTGATTATTTGGCATTTCGCACAGAATGGATTCCCTTTAACTTTTGTTGAGAATGTTTTTCGTAAAGTTCTGGGAAAAGTTTATAATGCAACCCCTAAGATACCCACTAAATATTTTTTTAATGTAATTTTGTAGACTATCCTGTGCCATTAATTCGTCTCCGCAAGTGAGTCGCTCATCAGCATACCATTATCAACAAGTAGGCTGCATGGGCACCTCCTATTTATACCGTAGGACTACACTTCGCCTGCGAGTCCTGTTTCCTTTATATATGTTTCATTCATACCGATTATGGATAGTTCTGGGCATTGGTGACGTAGTTTTGTGGTAACACTAGATGCTCATGCGACTGTTGATCAGTAACCCCATAAGTTTTTCTTTCTTCGGGTCCCAGAAAGAACGGCACTCTGGAAAGTGATATTGTATTGAGATTAATTAAAGCATCAACTCGACAGTTAAGACAATTTTAGGTCGGTCAGTATATAATTCGAGATTTAGCCCACTATTGCTTCTAAAGAAATAAGTTAATGTATCCTTGTCAATGACAGGTTTAGACGATTGTGGACTTTGTTAGCGGTCCAAAAAAATTTAAACTTTGATTGTCCTCTCATGTTATATGCAAACAATTTGTAGCTAGAAATGAAATGTACTCCAAAACAACATGCCTCCGCCAAGCAACTTATTGTTGATGAGATAACAAATTGGTCCTGAAACAAGGTTTTATATTTAATCGTCACCAAAATTTGCTTATTTCTGCCTCTTAACATTCCTAACAGTCTGTAATTTTCTTGGAGATCCCTCCATGAGTTATTCAGTTTTCTTAGTAACAGACAAAGAGACAGACACTCTCCAACCTTTCCGGAAGTAATGATACATGCCGCCAAGTGCACGGTGATTGGTAATTCAATGCACAGCGAGTACAATCTATTTATTAACAGGCTTGTTTTTACCTAATCGATGACTCACCATGTCTCTGTATCCACATTCCTCTCAGTATCGGTGGTGCATGAGACACAGCGGTCTTCATTTATTAAACTCATATTGGGATCAGAATCGGCTACCATATAACATGAGATTAGGATAGTTTAGAGTGACTTTCAGCACACCTTGTATAATAATACTAGTGCATCTTTGAACACTCCAGACTGCCGGTATAATGAGTATTACATACCCATTATGAAACTCACGAGGGCTGCGTTAAATATCAGTAGCCTAAAATTGCTAAAACCTTTATTATAATTCTGCTTGTCGTTCCGTTTGTTAGTCAGCTAATTAATCCGACCGTGACGCTTACATCTGTATTAGATAGGGGAAAACTAGGGCATCCTTGAGGTATCCTTGATACGACCTGAGAAGGGATCACTAGAAAAAGGAATGAAGTTTAAATTTAAGCTGCTGCTGCTACTACTACTACTACTAATGCTTGCAGATCTTAGCAGAAGATTCACTGCTCCCTTACGTATATCGTTTTTCAACCTTCGTATGCATGATGCGGGTCCGAGGGTATCATAATTGAGGAATAATTCTTTTGTTCTGTAGAATTTCCACAAGTTCCATCAGTATTACAGTCAAATTTACTAGGAGAAAATTAGGATGGTACGGATCTGAGATATCACTTAGAAAGCGTTGCTTTTGTTCTGTGGAATTTCTACTGTTTCCAGCTAGTATGAGTAACGAAGCCTGTGTTAAGGCCTGTGGATAGCGCCACCACTGCAGTTCGCAAATTTACCCCTGATTTTTTATGTTCTTCTCACACCAGTTCTACTATTTCTGATGGCCATTTAGTTATGTTGTCATGGACGTTGAAAGAGTCGCTAGGGTGAAGTCCTGTCATGATGTCTCGAGATTTCTGTAGATCTGCAAATTAAGCGGCATTTGATTTAATGAGCGTTAATACTGTAAGTCTCAGTTGAAGGGCTAATATGCCTAGGGCAGAAACGCCGTAGATGTAAGCAAAGGCATTACTGCACTAGTCGTGTTGGTCCTGCACGTTATCAATTATCTAATCTAATAAGTTCCCTACGTTGCAGATACAATGACTTCACCAGCAACTGCTACACCAATAGGGTCGTCATAAATCTACAACAATATCATTGATGATGAAGCGACCCAACCGCGTTTGGTCTGCCGTAGTGAAGGCGGTCAAGGCAATAGGGTAAGTTTTGGTCCAGCTTTATTTTTTTCTAATTGATGCATGAAGCTTTCCAGAACATGCCCTATCTGAATTTTGTGTCACCTAGAAGCTAAAATAGTTAAATAGGATTCTGGGACGGAAAAATATTCCAACAGTGTATGGTTTGATCGTTATGTGGAGCTATATTTTTACTTTAATCTTGACCTTTAAACTTTTGGATATATATAATTCATTGATTTACGTGTCGTTTCGACATCAGATGCATGTCTCCTCAGCTTTTGTTGTAGGCATAACCTATATTATAATTCTGCTTGAGGTTCCATTCGTTCGTACGTCCGTCCATCCGTCCGTGTCTCTGCACGTTTTACTTTTCAAGATGAGATAAAGGGAAATTCAACTTGTAAGAAGCTCTGATTTTCACTGGAACGAAATTCATTCATAGCTATGTTCTTTAGCGCTTCTTGAAAAATTTTCAGTCACTTTCAAAGCAAAGACAAGTAGAAGACTGTTTCATACGTATCTTATCTACAGCTTTTCATGTCTTTCACAACATAATTACTCAGAATAAATGAGACAACCAAGGTAAAAAGAGCCATTTTATAAAACGCAAACATTTCGGAAGGCTAAAATTCCATCATTAGTGCTGAAATATGAAGAGATAATGAAGTAATACAATCACTTTCACTGCAAAACATTCAAAAAGTTCTATTGGTGTAAAATCATTTAAAAAGAGAGAGAGAAAAGAAAAAGACTCCTAAAATACAGTACACACATCCAAACCTATTTACACACTAACAGAGAAAGTTAAGTAGGTGAAGCTATCATGAGGGGACTGCAGTTTCGTCAGCGTTTAACGAAGGTCTTTCAGTAAAAATATACAAGCTTTCTAAAATGCGGAGATCGATCTTCGTATAAGTCCAACCTAAAACCGAAAAATTAGACATTTTAAAACGATGATTTTCTTCTGTACAATGATTTCTAATGGAAGAATGCGATAGAATTGCAATGTGTCTACCGGTACGGTAAGAGATGCCTGCATGTTGGCTGCGCCTGACAAACTTTTGAAGCGAAGAACTTCCAACATATGAGCGCTGGCAGCGGTCACACTTATACGCATAAACACAGCCACTAAGCAGAGCATCGTATAACTTGTCTTTTCTAGGGAAGAAAGAACCAATTTTAAAATTGTTCCGATGAAAAAGTCTGACGTTCAGAGATTTTCACGAGTCCTTGCGTCTGCATTTGCTTGTTGTTTCTATTGTCGGTGTAATAAGTCACCAACAAAGTTGCGAGTGGTGACTGCAGCTGCATCTCCTGTGGTTAAATAACAACAATAAGCACGATTATAATATGTGCACGCAAATTTGGACTGAAAAATCGATGGCGTCGCCTCCCGCGCACGGATTGCCGGCAACGGTCGCAGCGGACAACTTCTTATCTGCTGCCCCAGCCGCTGCATGCTGCTAGGCGCAAGCGAGGCTGTACTGGCGATAGCATCGTGTGTGTCATAACATCGTACCTCGGGGACAGTGTCTGTTCGAGGATAAGGGCTCAGCGCATGTCGGAGTCTTACCGCGTAATGACTATGCTGCGGGCTGTGAGTGACCACGAGGAATCTAATGTATCTTGCCTTGTTGACAGTGAAACCTTTCATTTTTTTTGTGTTCATTCAAAAATCTACGCGCATCAAAAATAAAATGTTCCTTGCAAAGAGAGTTGAACGTGGCAATTAATTCAATTAAGATTGTGTTGTATTTTGCTGAAAACGAACTAACGTCAACGTAAACACACTGAGGAAAAGAGTGGCTCGCTACCTTTGAGGTGCTTGCCGAGATTATGCGCTACCTTTGAGGTGCTTACCGAGATTATGCGCTACCTTTGAGGTGCTTGCCGAGATTATGCGCTACCTTTGAGATGCCTGCCGAGATTATGCGCAAGAAGTATCAGTACTATATAATAATTCACGTCGTGTTTTTATTTATTTTATTTATTTATTTATTTATATATTTATATCTTTCCTATCGCGCTCTATGGGAATAAGATAGGAGAAAATTCAGATTGCAAAATGTAAAAAAAAGTGGGGTACCTTGCAATGTTTTTCTTCGGTGAAAAAAAAAGTTGGTTACCTACCTTGCAATCTTTTTCTTCAGTATTAGGTAGGGGAAAAATGAGGAAGCCCAAGAGACGGCGGGGGTTTTGGTGAAGTGTTTATTTTTTGCCGTCATTTATAATGACGGCACGGGCCACTAGTTTATCAATATAACAAGGACGTTTCCAAGAACAGTGGTGAGAGTTTGAACTGAATAAAGCAATGCTGGTGCCCATAGGCAGGTAAAGTGTTGAAGCAATATGCGCAATTGAAAGCTAACGACAGTTACTTGTGCGATATGGTACAGCTCGCTGTTCTATCTCCTAAACCAACATGACAGCATTGTTCGACGTAAGAACTATACAAATAAAATATTGAACCGTCGATGTGTGGGCTGTGAGCGGGAGGTTTATAAAACAAAATTTTGTTATTTTTTTGAAGAAATCAGCAAATTCATAGCTTTATAATGAGCAATGAATAATGTTTCCAATAATATTAATTTCTCTATCAGAATTTACAGCGTCTGCAAAAAACACGTGACACCTTCTAAAAATATTCAATTGATTGGAGACACCATAATAATTATGGCTCATGAGCCAACGCAGCATCGCGTCTTACTATTTTACTGTAAATACAACGGAGCGATATCTGGAAACATTCAGTTCTGAGAGCTTTCAAGTTTGAGCTTGTTTCAGTAGTATCAATGTTTAGCTGTGAAGCGTCTTTCAAAAATATTTCCCCAAGAATTGTAAGCTTTATATAATTGTAAATTCCATCCATCACTGTACCTGGAAAATTTTAGGCTAAAGGTCTAAACACCCCTTGGAAAATGACTGGGGCCATGTAGAAAATCTTTCTGGGAAGAATATAAGTGCAGAAATGCAGAGTGCTACCCACGGTAGCAGTGGACCTTGCCTGCTACTGAGAGTACCGGGAGCGATCCCCACTCCAGGTGAGCGATCTTTGTGCATAGTGCTTGGCGCGCTGCGTCAGCAAATCTGCTTGTGCGCATAGCTGTCGTGGAGTACCTACCTTGGGTAGAGGGGTGGCGGGCTGTTGAACGTTCCTTTTCAATGCCATAGTTGTTAGCGAACCTTCGTCGGCTGCAGCTGCACTTACTCTTCTGGGGCCAGTTGTCCTATGTCTGCCGCACGAACCAGTTCGTGTGTTTTTCCCAGGTGAGGGTGCAGTCAAAGTGGACTTTACCTTTGAAATAACAAAATTCTAGAAATGATAAAAAGAAAATCCTAACATCAGGACCAATTTGACTTTTTCTTTAACGTTGCCTTGCTTGGCGGAGGTATGCGCTTTCAGAGTGCTCTAGTTACTCAGTTTGTCGCCATCATAATCTTTTGAGGCTCCAGCACTGGGGATATGAGATGACTTAAAAAAATTAAAACAAGGAAAATCGGCAAGACTAAAACCCGTCAAATAGACTGCAGGTTTTCCTTTCGGAAATCAACTGAAGTTTCTTTGTTCGAAAAAAGAAAAAGCACAGCCAAAATGTACTTTGGCAAAATTCCACAGAAGAAGCGAATTGCTCTTTCAACGATATCTTACATCGTGTCATACATACGAAGTGTGAAAATATGTCCCAAATCAGAAAGCAAATCTTCTACCTATGACCTGCAAGCTGAACAGAATCGAAAATGGAGACTGGACTACTGTTCATCCATAGACCGCAACAGTGTATGACTCTTAGGTCTGACGGTGGCAGCCAGAAGTCGGCAACGGAAAAAATGTGATTTTCTCATGAGCTATTCTTTTCCTCTATCTAATAGTGAAGAGAGAAATTTCAAGGTACCCAACATTTTTCGTGCGGAGAAAGTATCGTGGATATGGTGGGGACGCACTTGGGCGCTTGCTTGCATGACCGTGTCTGGACATGTTCATAACAGTTCTTGAGAAAGTCCCATTTTTCCCATTTTGGCCGCCTGCGTCAGAGGCCACTTGGACCTATGAGTCAAGTACTGTCCCGGTCTACGGTTCTCCTCTCACGAGATGGAATCAAAGATAATATAATTTTTCTCTCTTATACTGAGAGCGTAACGGTCGTGCCACTGCAGGAACTAATGAATTATCAAGGAAACAACGTACGGAGATACAAGCAGAATTATAATGTGCCTAGAGTGCTCGCACTGTCAAAAATGACTGCAAAAATGTTGCGATGAACCTTCATTGATCATACTTTCGTTACTAATATACATCTGAAGAGCACTCTTCCGGGTGTTTAGAAAAAAAATACGACGGTTTCTTTCACTTTTTTGAAACACTTGGTACACTTGTGATCCCGAGCCGAGGTTCTGCGGTTTTGCTTTCAGATCCTCTGAAGTGCACCGCCTTCTTCTTGACCTGGACCCATATGGAGGCACTGATCCATCGGGTATGTTTCCTTTCTTTCTTCGGGGGTGGCTGGTGTGCTCGCAGCCCCGCTTGCTTCGGTATTCCGTCGAATGTTGCGGCTGGGCTCTTTTCCGGAGTGCTGGCGCGTTGCCCATGTGACGCTTGTTCCGAAGGGCTCGGTTTCATCCCGTACCTCTAATTATAGACCCATCTCGATCACACCTGTTTGGTCGAAAGTTTATGAGAGGTTGGTTGCGTCGAGATTGGGTTGCTTTCTTGAAAAGCAGGGTGTCCTCCCCCCAACACAGTATGGTTTTCGTAGGGGCTTGGGAACCTGTGATGCTCTGCTTCACATTTCT
>LQNS02278091.1:24871833-24882051 GCA_001587735.2 Parhyale hawaiensis | reverse complement strand
AAAGGAGAAATAAAAAAGAAGGGGGAGAAGAATCTACGCCAAAGCGATGGTCATGAATGCCCGCAAGCAGGATCGATGGCCGCTGATATGCGGAGCTTAGTTATATAGATGGAACGGAAGTGAGAAGAAGTCAGTTTAAAATGGCCTAGGAAGCTTTGGCCGTTAAGTGCTTGTAGCACTTAATCGTGCTTGTGTCATAATTGTAATAATTTCTCCCGAAATTCTGATAATTCCGACCCTACTTAATATTCGGCTTTTATTCAATAATTGTTAAAAATAGCTAGTTTCTATATTTTTATAACAAAAACGACATGTCTTGGAAACAGTGGGAAAAGCTGTCATGATTGGGACACGAACGGTGTTGCCTAGAGTATTAAATATATCAATTCATATGAGTTGCATGACTTGATAAAGTTTTCCAGGTTACAAAGGTACTCGCGAAATTAGGCACCATGAGCTTACTCACCTACAGCCGAAACATACTTATACGTCATATGTTCATGTTCTCTTCGGGCTAGCTGTGCTGTGTGTATTCACTTGCCGATATCACCGCCGAGTTCGGAGAGCCAAGGAATTCACCGAGGAGGTTACGCGAGGTAGTTAATCATCTTGCAGAAACCTGATGGGCGAACTTGGTGCCACAACCACAGCCATTGGGAAAGTTAAACTATGGACAGAGGCTGAGCCATAATGGAGTTTCGTGTCTGTGGGAACCGCCATATGGTCAAACTAATCTAACATAGGAGGAATAAAATAAAGAGGAATCCTCATCTTGCGGTATGATGTAGCAGTTCCAACCGGGCAGCGGTGCGGTATGCCGGTCCTCGATCTTGCTCCACTAAAACATTTACTCCTGTACACCCTTTGTATAAAGTAAAGTTAGCAATGTGATGGCTTTATTAGCCATGACCATTGTCATCTTGCATTCGAATCCCTATGAATTGTTGCATCTTTGAATCTACACCCATCTCTGTGAGTCATAAATGAAGTTTTTTTCAGTAAATTTAAGAATTCCTATTTAAAAATAAAATAACTCTTCACGAGGAATTATAAAAACTAGAAAATCAATGCGACATTTTACGATCAACTCCTTGGCTTAGTTAATGCTCTTCTTCTATGTTTCTTTCTTAGGTGTCTTATTGTTTTTTAGTAAAATGGCAATAGCTAAAAGAAGGCCAGCGTGAGTCACGACTGCTTTCTGGGAATAGATCTGTTAGTCTGCCCACTGCTTGCTATCTTATCTAATTTAATTTTCTGCCCCTTAAATAAAGCGCTTCTCCCGTGCTTCGTTGATCATCTACTCAATTTGTACGTCATGAACTGAGAACAAATGTCGTTTCAGTGTACGGAGAAAGCATAGACCGCAACAGCACTTGACTCTTAGGTCCAAATTGTGGCCTCTGACGCTGGCGGCCAAAATGAGAAAATGGGATTTTCTCACGCAGGTAATCGGCCAAGTGTGTCCCTGCCGTATCAAGATACCTTCTCCGCAAGAAAAACGTTGGGTATCTTGGAATTTTTTTCTTCAGTATAGATAGGGGTAAAAGAATAGCTCTTGAGAAAATCCCATTTTACCGTTGCCGACTTTTGGCCGCTAGCGTCAGACCTAAGAGTCAAGTACTGTTGCAGTCTACGGAGAAAGTAATAAAAATGAAATTCCATGAGAGCGCTAAGAGAAGCTGTAGCTGCTTTCTTTGTTTGAATTTCGATGTTAGCTGAGAAAGAAGTGTAATTAATCTTATGAATTCCTACTTCGGCTACTCTCTGCTTCCTCGTCTATGTAAATTTTGCTAGTTGATTCTCTATCGAAACGCAGGATAATAACAAAATCTGCTACCTGGCCTAAATTTCGTCTATTCTTTTATTAAGAGCATGACACGATAATTACAAATAGGGATATAAACACACGACGGTGTTTGTCATATTGCTTTATGTCACTATATATTTGTTTTTATTAGCTTATATCCACGGCAGCAGTAAACCATGAGTGCTTGGCTGGTGTACTCAAAGAGACGAGATCGAGCGATGAGCCAGCCAAGCGGTTTTAGTTGCACCCGACGTGCTCAGTCGGCAAATTTTCCTGGTTGGCACAGCTATTTGGGGGGCACCTACCTTTCCAGGAATGAGATGGTAGGGGGCGCGGGTCGTTGAAGCTTCCGCTATAGCGCCATAGTTCTTAACGAGCCGTGGTCGGCTGCTACTGCACTTGTCCTCTGGGGCCAGTTGGCCAATGTCTGCTTGACGAACCAGTGCGTGTGGGTTCCCAGTGAAGGGTGCAGTCAGAGTTAACTTTACCTCTGCCTTTGTGGTATGATATCCATTTTCTGTCACGCTCGAAGAAAATTAGGCCAGATTGCAGACTTTGACCATCCTGTCGTTGAATACCGACTGGTGAAACTTTAACAAGGTTGCAGATGATGGTAGAAGCATGGCAACCCATTATCTAAATGCACTTCTTGCTGTGCTAACATTGAAATACAAGCAATGTAGATATATGTAGCTTCTCCTAGCACTCTCATGGATTCCGATGTTTTTTAATCTCATCCTACATCAAAACTATTTGCTCTGGATTCAGGAAGCGCAACTTGAGTAAATGATCAACCAATCATAGGTTAGGGTGGAGTAGAACTACGGAAACAAGCAAATAACAAGAGAACTTCTTTACAGCAATTATTGTTTCGAATTTGCTTTGACTAAATAGCTTTTTGCTAGAGCGCAAAAATATTGATCTACTGAAATTAAGTATATGTATACAGAACACGCTGCTGAAATTGTAATTCAATGCTCTTGGCTGCTTGCTAATAAACACTATTTTGCTTCTCGCGTAAAGGAAGGACAAACCTAAGATATTGTGCAACTCAGTTGAGCTGAAACCGAGAGCACTCGTCTCCTATAATAATTAGAGTTGGAAATTTCAGTGTTTCTCTTAGAAGCATATTAAAAACGAAAGGGCGATCACTGAAGAAGTTTCGTCAAAAATTCCTTCCCGCCAATTTGGAGGCATGCTTTATTTTTTCTACTTTGTTTCTATGCATCCACACGTTCACCCATCAATCCGCACGGTATGCTCAAAGTATTAGACCTGGAACTTTCACATTTGAAGAAAGTCATCCAATAGATGCCCCTCTTCGCGTTTTAAAAAAAGAAGTTGATTTTGTAATGACGACCTACAGTACTTTAGATGAGTATCCTGATTGTGTATTTTTCCCTGCTATCTCCATCTATACAGTTATACTGCTTGCTGTTCCATTTACCCATCTGTCTGTTTGCCTGCAAGTTACGCTCAGTATTAGATAGGAGAAAATGAGGTATCCTTCATACGGTCTCGGGAGGGAACAGCAGGCATTCTTTAAGTCGCTACTGCCTTCAGGTCATAGATGGGCTGGGAATATTGGCTTCACACTTCGTATTGGTGTTACAAGCAAGGAGCTTCAATGGTTACAAATCCAGGCGTAAATGAAGAACGATACTATAGTTCCCTTCGATGGCCTTTCCAGAGACCTCTGCTATTTTTCTTAAATCTCACAGATACGGCGCTGACTTCCCTTACTTCCAATGGGGCGTATTTAGTGCGATCAATTTGGGAATTAGGTAAAAATTAATTCCATACATTGCACGCTCTGTTCGTAGGAACCGCTTTTCGCTTTCGAAGTGAACATTCATCACCGCAGGCTAACACGAATCATATCAAAGTACAAGAGGTTCGTGTTTCGTTCGCTATTTGGCTCTGACGGCCACACATTCTGCAGCGTATCGGTGAAAAGTTTTCCGACTTATCTAGTTTTTGTCAAAAATTTGCATACTTTACTGAAGAAATCGTGCAGAACAGCATGGGTACCGTTGCCTTGCATAAGCTCTGAAGACGTTTGAGGTACGTACATAAGGGTGGTAGTATAGACACTAGATTCCTCTTCGTTCCCACTGCGAATATTTTTTCTCTTAACTCATAGCGCACAAATGAAGAAAGAGATCAGTGAGGGGAAGGAGATCGACAGTACCGAGTACAGACACACGATGAATATATAGTAAAGGAAACATGCAGAGCTGTCGTAATGCCTGCCTTCCTCTAATTACGGCGGGAGCTACTTGTGCCTTAATATTCAGTCACATCGCCATTGTTCTCAGTGACGTTTTCTGAATCTTTTAGGCACACAACCAGGAAGAATGTAAATTATTCAAGTTTCAGTGTATCCCACAGTTATTACCTCCGCCAAGGAGGTTATGCTTTCGTCGTGTTTGTCTGTCTGTCCGTTTGTTTGTCTGTCTGTCTGTCTGTCACTGAGATAACTCAAAAAGTTATAAACCGATATGGATGCAATTTACAGGGATTGTTAGGTATGTTAGGAGGAACAGATGATTAACTTTTGGTGAAGATATGTCCATCCGTTTGTTTGTCTGCCTCATTTTTCTCAAAGTCATAACTCAAAAAGTTATGAATGGATTTTGATGAAACTAACATGAGTTGTTAGGTATATAACAAAGAGTAAATGACCAAATTTTAGTAATGATCCGTTAGTTCGTTCGTTTGTCACTGTTTTTAATTTTATGCTTGTTAGCACAAGAACTCAAAAAATAATGAATGGATCATTATGAAATTTATAGGAGTTGTCAGTAATGTTGAAAGACATAAATGATAAAATTTTGGTGCAGATTGGTTTGTTCGGTTGTATGTTTGACTCATGCTTGTCATTACGTTTGTTAACTGGAAACTCAAAAATTTATGAACGGATCTTCAAGAAAATTGCACAAGCTATTGTTACAATCAAAAGGCACAAATGATTAGATTTTGGATTTTATACAAAAAAATTATGGTTTCAGAGTCAACTTGAATTTTTTGCTACCGTTGCCTCACTTGGCGGAGGTATGCGCTCTCACAGTGCTCTAGTTTTAGCTGCATTGCAAGTTTGGTGATGGAGCTGGCATTCTTCCCAGAAAGTTTTTTTTAATATCCGTTTATATCCTATAGGATTTATATCTTCCGATAAATATTTTTCAACCATATTGATGAGTATAATTGCAAATAGTTATTATTTCAAATTTATGGTAACAGTTTATTTGAACGATATCCTTTCACTATGAAAGCTTTGATATTACTAAAATAACTTTAAATTTGAAGAATATGAGAGGTTAGAGTGAAACGCAAAAAGTACTGGCTATGCATAAATATATACCTATTTTTCATCCTGTATAGTTTACGTTGGCTTCATTATTTACGTATCTGAGTTAAAATTATGTTTTAAGGCATTTGCAAAAGGAAATTAGAATACAGTCGTCAATTAAAAATTATTTTAACTACTAATACAAAAAGCGTAGCACTATATATAGATAGTAATGAATACAAGCATTTAATATGTCTCTATTACATTTAATGACTTAATAACTTCAAAATACTTTCTATAGTAGAATCTTCTACACAGATAGAGGGAATTTTGACCCACTGCTTCATGCAGAATTCTTCCATTTGTGTAAATTTTTTTGGATATTTTGAATGGATCTTCACTTTCGAATCTATTCAAATATTTTCAACTGAAATGAGGTCGGGAGAGTGACTTGGCCACGGCGTCGCGTCGATTTCAGTGCATTACACTATTTTTGAAGTCTTGTCCGCTGCTGCTCATCAGTATCCTGCTGGGAACGAAAGTATCCAAAACTCAATCATTTGACAGATTTAAATTCATAGGTTTTTTTTGAAGTACAGTATATCGCAATACATGTTGCCATCCAAATCCATCCTCCCCTTAGTGATCTTTAAATTACCAGTGCTGTATGATGGAGAAATCATCGCCAGCATAATTCTGCCACAGCCAGATTTCTCAGTGGTATAGTATTTGAAGGGTTATAAAGTTTTTTTTTTTTTTTTTCTTCAAGCTGGTATTGTCGTGTTGTACCTGACTATAATGATCAAAAATTTTCATCTCATCTGACCATATTGTCTAGAATTCCTTAGGTATAGTGAAACATTTTAGATAGTCTATGACATGTTTTGGGTTTTGTCGCTCCAGCTTCTGCTAGATCTTCAGGGATATCATGACTATTTATGGCAGGATTCATCTTCAGTTTCCCAGCAATCCACGCAGACTTTTCGCTAATAGATTGTTTTCGAATTCTTTGTTGGTTTACATCAATATAATTTTTCCTTTTGTAACGTTTCGAACTGTAGTTACAGGTTAATTCAGGCTTTTGGGTAGTTTACATTATCCCTGTCTAATTCTATCGTGATCGATGCTGTGCATGAGTACTGTAATTATTGATTTCCTCCTATAATTATTTCTTCTTAATCAAAGATGATTTCTGAGTGTTATGGGTAATTGTAAGTGCTAGTGGACGACGTGATCATTGCATTAAGGGCAGTGGGCACTTATGCTTGTGAAACGTTTGAAGAAAACAAAGAAATAACACAGAAAACCATAATAACAGTTGGGTACCTATCGATCACACATATATGTATATATATTTTGCATTTATCTTTGCGTCATTTGTTTTCCTACTAAATTTTCTTCTAAAAGTTTTTTAGATCACACTATTTTGGCGTTTCAAATATCAAGGCATGTAATGCTAAACCATATTCATCAACAGTTTAGCCAAAGCAAAACATCTTATGGCAAGACTGACAAAAATTGGTATGCATTCAAAACATTTGCTTGTCACTGTGTGCTCGGCAGATATCGTTACAGTGAATTTACTGCGAAATAGTGACAAATTACGATAGAGGCTCTGCTGACAAGCTCTATTTGTTATTCACTCTCAAGATTGCTGCCATTTTATAATTTCCAGCGAGTCTCGAGAGGTATGGCCCGCATGCAGTGCAGGTATAGCCGCTGCTCATGGTGATATTCTCGATTATCCTGTTGCTCCTAACAGGCCGTCATCTCTTGTAACTCAAATCATTGAAATTAATGGCGATGCATCAGCAACTAGAGCACTCTGAGAGCGCATACCTCCGCCATGTGAGGCAACGGTAGCAAAAAATTCAAATTGGATCTGAAACCATAATTTTCTTTGTATATACTCCAAAATCTAATCATTTGTGCCTCTTCATATTCATAACAGTTTGTTCAATTTTCTTGAAGATCCGTTCATAACTTTTTGAATTCAACTGTTAACAAACGTTATGACAAACATGAGTCAAACATATAAACGAACAAACCGATCTGCACCAAAATTTGATCATTCATGTCTTTTAACATTACTAACAACCCCTATGAATTTCATAAAGATTCATTCATTATTTTTTGAGTTATTGTGCTAACAAGCATAAAATTAAAAACATGGACAAACGAACGAACGAACGAACGAACAAACGGATCATTACCAAAATTTGGTAATCTACTCTTTGTTATATACCTAACAACTCATGTTAATTTCNACAAACAAACAAACGGATGGACATATCTTCACCAAAAGTTAATCATCTGTTCCTCCCAACATACCTAACAATCCCTGTAAATTTCATCCAAATCGGTTCATAACTTTTTGAGTAATCTTGGTGACAGACAAAGAGACAAACAGACAGACAAACACGACGAAAACATAACCTCCTTGGCGGAGGTAATTATAAATAATAAAGTATCTAAGCGACAGCCGGTACTCAGTGGAGTCCCACAAGGCACCGTGCTTGGTCCAATACTCTTCTTTCACCAATGCAAGTTTGCCGTACCCTCATCGTTCGCTGATGACACACGGATATTAGCAGCGGTACAATCAACGGCGGACGTCGGAATGTGCAACTAGACCTAACCATCTTTCACTGGACATCGGTTAACAACATGACCTTCAACGAATCAAAATTTGAACTTTTACGATACGGAACAAAGTTATTGTGCTAACAATCATAAAATTAAAAATAGTGACAAACGAACGAACGAACAAACAAACGTATCATTCCCAAAATTTGGTCATTTATTCTTTGTTACATACCTAACAATACATGTCAATTTCATCAAAATCCATTCATAACTTAACTCAATACCGTAGCTCTTTTTACTCCGTCTGTTTGTTTGTTTGCCTACCTGTATAGAAGTGGTTTTCAATTAGTAGACAAAGAGGATTGTATGGATTGTTAGGGACATTTAAAGTAGGTTATTGGTTCATAATTTTTTGAGTTATCTTGGTGACAGACAGACAGACAAACAAAGAGACAAACAGGCAGACAGACAAACACGACGAAAACATAACCTCCTTGGCGGAGGTAACAAGGTTTTTGTAGGAATATAATACACTACTTGCTGCTTTGTTCATATTTAGCTCACTTTTTATTACGCCGTCAAGCTTGGGTCCTATTCCTTTACATCAAACATTGACTGATAATATCAGAATGTACTGATTTCATGCTCACGTATCCCACTTCACAACATAAGTAAGGTGAGTAATATTTTGTCAAACTGATTTGTCATCGTTATTTCCTTTTGAGTAATTTTGATGCCAGGTGTGTCGGCTTTGAGATTCCCTGTATGTCTCCAGCCATTAGCTGGAAAACAACCGTACGGCAGGAAGAGCACTAGAGCTTATATGTATTACACAGTGAGCCCAAGGTCCATGAATTTAACCTCATACTCTCGGGGTTCATTCATTAGCGAAATTTTAACAATGCTCTTTCTAGAGACACCGGAACCAACATACATCTGGATGTTATAGCCCGCGACCCACATCAGCAGACTGGGTGTGACATACATGATAATATGTTTAATCCATTCGAACCCGCTGGCGTGTACTGGCTGCTTCATATATGGCCAGTCCTGCCGCCTTGGTCACGCCGCTACCGAGCCGCTCGCCTGCTTCTGATGCCGCTGCCAGGGCTGCCAGTGAGATTTCTGAAAAAAAAAACAAGATTTTGATAAAATACTTCACGGGTAGCTCTTGGTGGGGAAGGATAGTTGCACACGTGCTGAGAAATTTATACTCCACTGGAAACTTTTAGGGCAGTAACCAACCGTTTGTTTGGTACTGATTGGGGTCAATCCGTACCTGAGCTCCACTGGGAAACCGAACTGTTTCTAACTTGAAGTCAATCTTCCAGTTGAAATTGCTGCAGCTACTATTAATTCATCACAACCCGAACAGTTTTTCATCAAATTTACAATCAACTTTACAGAGTAGCTACAGTTTTGGCAAAAATTCTCAACCTGAAGTAAACTACAACCTCTATGACAAAGTCATACATCAAAAAGCTGTACCTGCAGGGTTAGTACAAATGAACCACCTTCAACAACAGCCTAATGCACAGGCCACGTATACATTCGTACGAACAACTGCGAGCGAGGATGACCAACTCACGGGTCAGTCTGAAATATGTTTCAGCTCGGTAGCATAGATGAGGTGCTATGGACTATGCATGGAAGCTGCTGATCCTCGCATTGCGTTGTTCATACAAATGTGAAGTGTGGCCCCGGCATAACATACACTGAGCACAATAGCAACAGCCAGAAGCCCTTGGGGATACAGGGTAGCCGGAGCTGGCGCCAATACAGTAACCGCTTTCGCTTCACAGCAGCGGGCCGCTAGTTCGTACTGTAATTTGCTCCTGGTTGTCTGCACGTCGCTGCCACATGCTTGGCTGTCAGTGTCTGCTTTGGAATTGTGTGCACCAACGTCAGGATTTTACTGGCTCAATTACTGCCGCTCTTGCTTCGGAGGCAGTCATTGTATTAGCCACTGCAAGTGCGTGCGGTACTTATTTATTCTTCAAACTCACTCAGATAGCTGGTGTAGCAATATCTATACAACTATAGTAGTTCTTGCCTAGAGAAAACCGAATAATGCCTGCCACTCTGTCATATGTTCCACAATGATACGCTTGGACTGCTACGAATTGTATGGGGTGATTGAGTAAGCGGTCAAATTCATTTTCAAAACATGCACAGATTTATAAATCGGGTTTATTTCGGTGTTGCAAACGGGCATCAAGGGCCAGTAAAACAGTCATATTTGCGCAGTGTGAACGACCGTAAATATAGGTTTTGATATTTTATACACGATTTTCTAGAATAGAGAATGGCTAAAGTAGCTGTTGTTCACGAATTTACATGTTGGTCTAAATTAACTACAGTGATTAAGCAATGTATTCCAAATAGCAGTCTGACAAAAATAATTTATACATGCAGCAAAGCAGTGATTGCTTGAATAATTATTGTAGTCAATACTCTAAATTAAATACATCTAATACTAAGAATGACCGTAGTGTGTTAGTGTGTTTATAAATATATATATTTTGGTACCCAC